>CAOLHI010005538.1:0-77162 GCA_948474755.1 Ctenosaura bakeri
AGAAGAGGATGTAAGCCAATGACGACGAAGTAGCATATTGAATGTCTTGACCAATGAAAGTGAATTGTAAAGAACCAATTGAATGATGGATCCTGAACTTGTAACCAATCAGATACTACGGGTAAAATGTATTTAAACCCCTTTGTCTGGGTCCTAGATTTGCCTAAAGCCTAGGACTATTACTGACAGAACCATTAAAAAGCCTCTGTTGGAAAGACACTCAACTGGTGTTGGTTCTTTTAAGCTGTACATACATATTACTTTGTATTGGTGACTCTCCTGTACATTGCTTTGGAATGGCTGCTGTACACTTTAGAGGAGGACCACTCCTTCCTCTTTGCTTCCAAACAGTCTTAGGGACCATCCCTCTCTGAGCCCTGAACAAATTCGGGGATTCTGCTGAACTCACAGTTCTGCGTTTGGGATAGATAGATTTAGCCCATCTGTTTTCTTCTGAATAGACCTGGGATCTAAAGATATCTTTTTACCTACAAATTAAGTCCTTTGTTCTTTCCATGGTCTTCAGCCTGGTAACACCTCTACATCCCTCAATTGTTGTTGTGTGGTTCAAAACACTTCCAAGATCACCCACTGCCCAGGATCACCCAGTTGGCTTCCGTGGCTAGAGGCACTAAACCCCCAAAAGCTAAACCACTACACTGGGCTGGCTCCTGTATCCCTTGATATCCCGAAACTGCAAACCCCAGGATTCCATAGGATGTTGCAAGTGGAATGATAGTGCTATAACAGTCTAGTGCGGAAATGGCCATTAATTGCAACCAGTTTCATAAACCCAGTTTCCAACCCCTGTAAAAAGCCCCCAGAACAGGAACAGAACAACACAGCTACTGCTGCTGCTGCTGCTGTTGTTGTTGCGTGCCTTCAATCATTTCCAACTCATGGTGACCCTAAGGGAAACCTAATCATGGCGTTTTCTGGGGCTGAGTGTGGGGATGCACCCAAGGTCACCCAAGTGGGTTTCCATGGCCAAGTGGGGAAATCGAACCTTGGTCTCCAGGGTCACAATCAAATGCTCAAACCACTACATCACTTTGGCTGTTGCAGACCTGCTTTTCAGTATTCTAAGTCCCTGCCAAAAAAACTGGATGTAATAATGAGCTACTTTTCAGGGGAAACTATGGGCTGTTATCTGACAGATTTTATATACAGTGGGTTTTTTTTCTTCTTATATCCTTATAGGGATGTGACCACAGAAAAAAAGGGCAGGGGCTTTCATGGGAACCGTGCTGTTCTTTCTCGAGAAAAAGGTGTGTCAATCTTTGCCATGGTTTAATTTATTGCCAAAAAAATTGAAGCTCCATGGCAGACAACAACTTGCAGAAACAGGGCTGATCTTGGCTTCATAACCTTTGGTTTTTTAAAACCAAATTGGCACTGGATATTAGAAGGACAAAACACCTTTGCTGTGAGAAACCTAAAGAAGCTTTGGTGTAACTCACTACCTCTAGAAGTCATAGAAATATTTGAATGGAGGCCACCTGTGTGTAATTCCAGTCCTACATGATCCCAGATCAAAGATAGTCAGCCCTCCACATTTAATTTTCACGGATCTGATTATTTGCAGATTTGATCTTTGTGTAAATACTGTATACACAAAAAAGTGAGCACAGTGGATTCTCCCAGCTGCTGCACAGCAGAGCAGTCAGGACTTGGGAGAGAGGCAGATAACAACCCAGTAACAACTGGTAGACTGACCTCTTGCCAGCAAAAAAAGGTCCCTTGCAGGCATGGGTCCAAACCCCTTTCCCCCACTTAAAGCACTTCCTTCCTGGGAGAACCCCCCCAAGAGCTCCAATCAGGCCACACAGCCCTTTTAAATCTCATCCAGTTCTTCCTCGTCCACTAGCCACTGCATGGTACCATTAATCTTCTCCTACACCCCTTCCAAGGAAAAAAAGGGGCTAGAGATAGCCGTGGTTTTTCCACTTTCATGAGGTCCTGCACCCCTAACCTCTGTGAATGTGGGGGGCTACTTTTTATTTCTGGACTCTCACCCATGCTGAGTTTGTTGGAAAGCATATCTAAATAAAAAGCATCATGAAGAACAAGGAACTATCAACACAATCACAGGATACAGTTGGTCAGAAGCACCTATCAGGGTTGGGTTTTAAAAAAAAATCCCACTATGGACATCCCTGAGAGAACAGGAAGAATATGACCAAATTGTGGTTCTGTTTAGTGAAGGCCATCCACCAAAGCTCAGGACTGGGGGAAAGGGGGGCATTAGTCAAAGAAGCAACCAAGAGGCCAATGGTTAACTTGGAAGGAGTAGAGAGATCCACAGTGGAGATGGGAAGACATTGTCCACGGGATAGTTATTTGGTAACTCCTCGAAGCTGGGCTTTATGAAAAAGTACCAGAAAAAAAAGTATTACTGAAACAAAGCCATATCAAAGCCTGTTGAGAGTTAGCAAAAACGCATGTTAGAGATACAGCAAATGTGGAAAAACAAACCAAACTTTTTGACTTTGCAGCAAAACAGTAAGTGTGGCACAAAATTGACAGTGTTTATTGACCTGAAAACACCAACATCATGGTCCATGGTGGTGGCAGCTGAGCAATGAGTAAAAAAGAAAGGGAAGATGTATGGGTCCAAACACAGGGCAATTCAGGCGGATTGCCTGTTTCAGCCGAAAAACCTAGGATGGGGCTGGAGGTTCACCATCTGACAGGACTATGACTCTAAATACACAGCCAAAGTAACATCAGAGTGGTCTAACTGAATGTCTTTGGTTGGTCCAAAGCTCAGATCTGTCTAATGGAAAAACTGCAGCAAGACTCAAATGTTCATGTTCACCAACAATCCTCATCTAACCTGATATAGGTGGAACAGTCTTACCATGTAGAACAGGAAAAATTCCAGGATCAAATGCACAGATCTCATACTTGCCCAAGATTCATAGCAGTGATTACTGCTAAAGGTGGGTCTACCAAGTATTGACTTGGGTGTTTGATGTGTACTTAAGCAACAAGCCTCAGTGTTTTCACAGGTGTCCCCCACTTTTCCACAGTTCACTTTTTAATAATCTGCTCCTTTGACGTCTTTCAATTACAACCAGAAACCATATATTTGATGCACAGTCCACTCAACTGAACAAAAAGATGGCACTAAGTCGATTAGAGAAAAAGCAGTGTGCAGTCACCAATACTGTTTGGGAGATGATTGTGCAATTTCTAAAATGCACCACTACCTGACTCTTAGAAACTCTGAGCAGCACATCTTTTATACAGTATTTGTGACCACTCACTGGTTTTTCTCCAATTTGGTACTGACAAAGGGCAGGTTTTCCTTGGAGTGCCACAAAGTCAGCAAGCTGCACACCAGCAGGAGTCAAGATTAAAAACATATATTAATCTTTTATTAAGCCTGGGCCAAAAGACTGGCATCTGGGAAGATTTTCACAAATCAGATGTGCCACAACAAAGGAAGGCACAAGTAGTAGGGAGGGGTAGCTCCTGTCAAAAGTGATTTATGACCCTCAGATTTGATTGATTTACGACCTGTCAGATTTGATTGATTTATGACCTGTCAAAAGTGATTGATTTCATGACCTGTCAAGAAATGGCTCAAACCGCCGCATCCCTCCCCGGAAGTACTAGGGCGGGACATCCGGAAGGGGCCCAGACCCTGCTGACCCACGTGGTCCAAGCCGTCCAATGGGGTGATTTCTAAACTGGGTTCCCATGGGGCCCCAGCGGAGCCACGTGACCCCCTCAGATCCACGCCGGCCAATCACAGGCGACTTCCGACTCGCGCTGCCATTGGTCCAGCGGGGCCGTGTGACCCCTCGAATAGCCCGCCCCACCGCCCTCGACCAATAGGGACGGATCTGGACCCCTCAGAAGCACGTGTGTCAAACCGGCCAATAGGAGGGCGCCCTTGGAGAGATATATCGTGGAGAGAAGCGGCCATTGTTGCATGCCCGCACAAGTCTGCGGAGACAACATGGAGGGTACTCCCTATAGGCAAGGGAATGTGAGAGGCCCCTCCCCAAGGTATGATGGTCCTGTGGGCTTTTGACGCCTCTTGCACCTTTGAATATTCAACCTAGAAGACCGTCGCCATTGAATGACCCTGAAACGCACGCGGTCCTGCGCGTGATACTTGGCCTCTTTCGCCTTTCGATATTCAACCTAGAAGGCAGTTGACATTTGTTGACCCTGAAAACGCACGCTCCACGGTCTGGAGTATGGATACTGCTGACCAAGACCCATTTCTTGAATGCGATTGCCGTTGTAATTTAAAAAGAGTTATCCAGAGGATAGGGGAGAGGGGAATTCCCATAATCCCCATCCGGAGCCCAGATGAAGTGGATGGTGTAGCCACTCAGACTGAAGAGGCGATGGAGGTGGGAGACCCCGAGCCAACTCTACCTACGCTGGTTGAAGAGGAGATGAATGGAAGCATGGAAATTGATTCAGGCTATGAGAGCTCAAAGGTAAGAGTTCTTTATTATTTTATTTTTAGTATTGATGGGTGGGTTACCAACTGCCAAGAAGAAAGGGGAATAAGTTGTTTTCTCAAAGCCACCCTCACCAAATATGTATCTATAGTATTTTCTCTCCCCTTGTTTTCCACACAGGAAGACCTGGACGCTGATATTGCTGAGAAAGCAACCTGACAAGAGCTGTGTGACTGTAAATGTTCCACCGACTCCTGAGGAGTGAACATGTATTTCTTGTCTTTCTAGCAATAAAAATGGTTTGTATTATGCCTGCGTGTTCATACTTATTTAGCTGGGAAAATGGCAGGGCATGAAAAAATCCTAAGGGATATATATTATTCACCAGGGGAAGTTGGGAGCTTTGGCGGAGTGAACCCCTCTTTCAGGAAGCCAAAAAACAGAACCAAAAACTAAGGAGAGGGGAGGTTACCCAATGGCTTTCTGGGCAAGATGCTTATACACTACACAGACCAGCAAAAACTCATTTTAAGAGAAACAAGATTATTGTATCTAAAGTGGATTCTCAGTGGCAGGCTGATCTAGTTGACATGCATCATTTTTCTAAATACAACAAAGGATATAAGTATATTTTAACAGTCATAGATATTCTATCTAAATACGCCTGGGCTTTAGCTTTAAAGGAGAAAACTGGTAGACAAGTGTCCAAAGCCTTTAACACCATTTTCACACAAGATGGAGAAAAACCTGACAAATTACAGACTGATCGTGGCCGGGAATTTCTAAATAAGGCTGTAAGTGGTCTATTAAAAAAGCATGGGGTTCATCATTTTGTTACCAATAATGAAGTCAAGGCAGGGGTTGTGGAACGATTTAATAGAACTTTAAAAACAAAAATGTGGAGGTATTTCACGGCTAATAATACTTTTACCTATATTGATGTGCTTCCCCTGTTTATAAAAAGTTATAATCAAAGTTTTCACCGAACAATCAAAGCGAGGCCTGCAGATGTTAATGAGTCCAATTCTCTAACAGTGTGGAAAACAGTATATGGAAAGACTATCCAACAAAAAAGGAGCTTCCGTCACTAAGAAAAGGAGATCATGTGAGGATTTCTAAAAGCAAGGGTGTTTTTGCCAAGGGCTACTAACAGAACTTCACTACAGAAGTATTTATTGTGGACCAAAAGTCTATCAGAAGTACAAATAGACCAGTGTTCCTGCTAAAAGATTATCACGGGGAGGACATAGTTGGAGCTTTTATCCTGAAGAGTTACAGAAGGTTAATGCAAAACAGGACCAAGTGTACAGGATTCAAAGATCCTAGCCACTAAAGGGCGGGGTAAGAGAAAGCAGCACCTAGTGAAATGGTTAGGCTGGCCTAGCAAGTTCAACAGTTGGGTGCTTGCTTCTGAAGTTGGTGAACCTGTGTAGAAACCTGGGAAAGAAAAATGGGGAAAACGGATTTGATGTCACACTCCCCAGCAATGCCTGTGCAACAGTTTTTCACAGAATACAACTTCAAGCTTTACTATCTCTTTAGCGAGGCCCCTGGAACTTCCTGGGGCCTGGGAAGTAGGTTTAGCTGAAATACAGTATCCACGCACTTGGAATACTATCAATTCTGAGACCAAATTTGTGATTGCAAGTGAGAACAGACATGGCCCTTCAACCTGCAACGTGGCTATTATTCCAGTGTTCCTGAACTGTTGGAAAACATGAACAACCTGATAACAGCGGACCGTGACCCCCCTGAAGTGCTTCTACATTACGATCCAGTGACCAGAAAGGTTAGGCTTAAATCAAACGGGCCATACAAAATCCTAACTGGAGGAAGACTAGCCCACATATTAGAATTACCTCACAATCAGCACGCCAAAAATCCACCCTTCGCAGCAGACATCACTGGGGGTTTCAACACCTTATATATTTACACAGATATTGTGGAACATCAGGTAGTTGGGGACTTCTATGTGCCTTTGCTGCGTTGCGTGCCTGTGCAGGGGCAGAACAACGAATGTGTCAATATTGGTTATGACAAACCTCACTCACTACATCCCTGTAAGTAAGCATCACATAGACACCATCACCATAGAGATAAAGACAGACCAGAACCAAAAAGTGCCATTTCGCTTTGGTAAGGTGCTTGTGAAAGTGCACTCCCGTCCCTGAGGAGAATACTGAACCTTTAAAGATGGTGATCCTGAAACCCTATGGTGACCCGGCCCTTTATAGAGATTATTACAGGGCCCAGACAGGAAATGGGCTTCCTGGGTATCAGGGGATCCCTGTTATGTATGGGTCTGGGCTTGGTGGGATTTTCAGAAGCCTTTTCAGAAAAGCAGTTCCACTTTCTGAGAAGAGGCCTGACCATCATTAAACCCCACGTTAAAACTGCTGTTCATAATATTGCTAAAGATGTGGCCGGTGAAGTGACTCAGGCAGTTATAAATAAAATGAACCCCACACCTCCACAAGAAGGATCAGGCCTGATGTATGTTCAACGGAGGAAGGGTAAAAAAAGAAAAGCATCACGGGTGAGGTTAATAGGTCCTCCTCGAGCCCTTAAAAGGAAGCGCGTGGGAAGAAAGAAAACTCAGAACCGGAGAGCCGTAAGAAAGAGGAGGAGCAGGCAGCGGCGGAAACCAGTTGGGGCAGATATATTTTAAACACAATCATGGCTTTTATCCACAGTGGCTCTGAAGAATGCACAAAATCTGAATTAGACCTATTTACTATTGGGCCCACACAGACAAGTATCGAGAGAAGTTTGTATATTGAGGTGCCCCCACTGACAGCTCTGTCAGAATCTGCACCGCTAGATTTTTTTATAGCAGGAAGTGGCGAAGACTATATAGACCTTAATGATTCTCTCCTTTATATTTCTCTTAAAATTGTTAAGGAAGATAATACAAACATTCCCCGAGACGCTGAAGTAGGGCTTGTGAATTATCCAATAGCCTCTATCTTTAGTCAGCTGGATGTGACTTTGGGATCGTCTCATCAGCCAGAGCAACAACTGCTATCCTTACAGAGCCTTCATTGATCTTCTGCCCAACTACAGCGAAGACACCCTTGCAAGCCAATTTTCTGCAGGATTATTTTACAAAGATACGGCTGGAGAACATGAATCGGCAGATCTGGAAGGGAATAATCAGGGTTTTATTAAAAGAGCAAACCTGACAGCTGAAAGTCGAAAGGTAGATCTGCTGGGGCATCTCCACACCGACCTGTTTTTCCAAGAAAAATTGCTGCTAAATGGAGTTGACGTGAAAATTAAACTTACCCGCAACAAAGATGCTTTCATCTTAATGACTGATGAAGCAAACAGCCAGTACAAAGTACAAATTTTATCAGCTTCCCTTTTTGTGAAGAAGGTGAGAGTGGCACCAGGAGTCCGGCTAGGTCATGCAGAAGCTCTACTGACATGCAATGCTAAATACCCTGTGGACCGTGTAAGCATGAAAGTGTTCAGCATCCCGAGAGGAAGCCGTGTCTCCAATCAGGAAAATCTCTTTTTGGGCCAATTACCCAAACAGGTGGTTATAGGTCTGGTTGATAATGATGCCTTCAGTGGAGTTACAACAAAAACCCTTTTAACTTTAAACATTATCACATCAATTTGTCCTGGCCTTATACTTGGATGGAGAGCAGATCCCAACAAAACCATTTCAACCCAATTTTGAAAGATGGAAACTGTGTCAGAGAATACATGAGTTTGGTGCAGATTGCTGGCAAGCGTATGAAAGACCGGTCTCTTTTAGTCAACCGTGAGGAATATGCGAGAGGTTATACCCTTTTTGCATTTGACCTTACTCCATATTTAGGAAGGTGGGGATCACTATTCTTTGATCAAACTGGAAACCTAAGAGTGGAATTCCGATTTGCCAGGCCCTTGCCCACTACAGTAAATATGATCGTATATGCTGTCTTCGACAATGTGATAGAGATAAATCACAGGAGAAATGTCCTTTTGTACTATATGTAAGATGGACAGCCTGCAATTAAGCCGCATCCTTTCTTCAACTCCGTACACGCGGAAGCTATTCTATGGAAGTCTCCCCTTGTGACATGCTCCCTAGAGAGAAGCTGCTACAAAGGCCTATTTGCCTAGTCATCAACACCCACCCTCACAATCTCCCTGGAGAACACTGGCTAGCTATCTACTTAACAGAAGAAAAGTCTGGTGAATTTTTTGACTCCTATGGACACCCTCCAGATCACCCTCTCTTTCCTACTATCATGACATTTTTAGAAAAAATGCCAGCAAAACCATGTTTCAACCCAGACAGGTGCAAGACCCAGACTCTGTGGTTTGTGGATACCATTGTGTGTTTTTTCTGCAGCACCGCTGTAAAGGACTGACATTTAAAAATATTCAAGACTTATATTCTCATGATCTGCAAAGAAACGATGAAATGGTGGTAGATTATGTAAAAACAAAGAGAAACATGTCCAGGCATGTATCAAACATGCCCAGGCTTGTCCAAACATGTTTCAACCTGCCCAGGGGTGTACAACATGCAGTGCTTTTCACAGGCAATCTTCCCAATAAACATACCCTCTAGGAAGGGTTTTTAAAAGGAATTTCTTGTGTATGTGTGGTTTTTTTTTTTTTATCGCAAAGCAAGAGTCATAGACGGCAAAATATATTTTAATTATTATTTATTTATGTTTCTGAAAAACATCAGCAGAATCATAAGTGGAGCCATGTAGGAGTACTAGTTGTTCTTGTTTTTTCAGAAAGTCCTGCGGGAGAGGTAGGGTGTGCGAATCAGCCGCGGCGTGGATGCATTTGGATTCTTTAGGTTGTCCAAAACTTCTCTGTTGGTAGGATCTCCACTACAGACGATGAACATTTAGTTCTGCCATGGCCCTCATAAAAACATCCCAACCTGTTGGAGTGTGTTTGGCTGGAAGGCGTGTGTCTGAGTAATACCCTTGACCAAATCCAGCATATTTGAGCCCATTACCGGTTCCCCTTTATACACAAATGAGCCTTTGTCATCCCATGAAGAAATACTCTGGTTTTGCTTCATTTTCTTTAACAACACCTTTGCTGCATTCTTGTATCTAGCAGGCAGGCTTTCCAGAACTTCTTGAAAGAGCGGCTCAAAGGAGCTTTCCAAAACATTTTGAGATGCCTGCTGCGGCTGAGGTAGAATCAGGTTTAGGCTTTCCACATTTTGAGATGACTGCCGTGGATGAGGTAGAATCAGGTTTAGGCCTTCCTTTTCGTTTCCTTCCGCCTGACATGTGTTAAATACTTTTGAAGCAAAGCCTCGTATTGTTTAGCTTTTTCATATTCTGTTAAGTCAGTCCTCTGAAGAATCCTCTGCATCTAGCATCCAGGGATAAATGGCCTTAGTTCTGATGTTCTCCTCCTTAGGAAATGACCCCTTTAGTTGCTCTAGCTGATGGCTAGGGACCAAGAACATCTTTTCTGCATGTTCCATCAGTGATTGGCTAAAAGACTCGTTATTAAGGGAACAGCAAAACTTACAGGTATCAAGAAAACCCCCAGACTGCTTCACCAAGTACTTTTTTCTTCTCGAGAGAGACTCTCCTGTTACCCAGTGTTTTTATTAGATGGCGCTTCTTTTTCAATACACGTACCTGGTGGCAGAGAGGAATGTTGCCTTTTAAAGTATTGAGAGCTATTTCTGAAATGGCTGCCACCAGGTCATCTGAAGCTGTGCATAAAAAGGCTTTCCTCTGGGGGATGGGGCAAATATCTCTTAATTGAGCAGTTTTAAGAGAGATAGGTTTCTTTACACACCCAGACATGTTGACCTGAAGGGGATGCGGAAGCTATAGTTGGAAAGGAGTTAAAGGGGAGCCCTTTTGTAAGCAGCTTGACCCTTCTTCACAGTGTATACTGTAGGCCAGTCTGGAGGGAAAAGGCCGGTTTGTAACCTATAAGATTCTGGTGTAGTAGCCTGTAAATCTATGACAAGGTAGCCATATGCCTTGCTCAGCATCAGCAAATGCTTCCATGAAAAACTTGGTATTTCCTGCAACATTTCTATTTAGTCAACGTAGCAATTTGTAATTTATCCCTTGGGTTTTTAAACAGCACCATGTATTTTGCGTTTAAGCTATGGTGCGGATGCTTTTTCCCTTGCAGAAAATATTCTGTGTGATGAAAAAAACACTCAGATTCCGGTGGTGTACATACTGGGTAAAGGCTTTTTCAACTTCACTATTATCAGAGGCAGACAGCATCAAATCGTCTATCACCCAAGAAGTTTATTTTATTGAGGGGTAACAAATCTTCATTATCAAGTTTATCAGGCAAACCCTCTCACAAACTGAATAAAGGGATATTTAGATAGAAGTTCTTTGTACAATGGTTGCCAACAGCTATAGCACCACAGAATATTCTCAGGTAACACAGAAAACATACTACGAGCATTATCCAGCATATTTTTTACAAAAACAGTTTTCCCACAGTTGCTTGGTCCTGCTAGAATGGCTGAAAAGGGATGTTGCCAGCGTGTATCCATATTCAATAACCATAAGGGAGAGTCTTAAACCCTTCAGTAATGACCCTCTTGTCATAAACCACCCTTTGAGTTTTCCTAAGCTCTTTTGTATGGATAGTCCATTGACGCTTATTTCTTACAATACCTGGCTGCTGCACAGTTATCTCATGAGTGCCTTCTCTGTTTCTATCTGAGACGTAGTCAAACACCAGATCTTTAAGACTGTCAAAATTAATTTTTTTCACAGTTAGCAACATTCAGGGTAATCCCTTTGACCTTCATGCAAGCTGTACCACCAGAAGCTTGTACCCATACGTTTTAGGGCCTGCTGACACATACCCTGTGATATATTGATCTGGAGGGACTTCGCTGGTGAGGTCCCCTAAGTAATCTCCTAAAGGAGGGTTCCATTCTCCCTCCCTACTCACAAATATCACACTGTCTGTATCGTGGTACAGAATTCTGTCTTGAAGCTTATCTAACAATTGGTAGAGTTCAAGGCGAGCGTAAGCTGTGGTAAAGCAAGCTATGAACTCATTCTTCTACCTGAGGTTGTAATGCGGTCCTCAGAACGTTTCCACGACACGCACACAGCCTCCTCATCAATAAATTCAAACATTGAAACTTTGTAAGTGTCAGAAAATAAAAGGTGGAAGAACTCATCAGGATCCCTCACCACTTGTGTGTTAGTCAGGTTCGTTCTCTGCCCAAATTTTCCCCACAATGAATTTAAAGAGTTTGGCAATTTGTCTCTTTGCAGGGTTCACAGCAATTTCTGCGCAAAGAGCACCCCCTCCTTTTCATGAAAATCATTTATATATTTATCTTTATCTTCTTCACTGACACACCAGTGGGGAAAAATCTAAGCCTCCTGTTTCTGGCGCAGATGTAATTTAATATACTGTTCAAATAAGGAGCTGTCTCCTGTTTTGAAAATGCCACACTTCATAGATTTTCATCACTTTGTAACCCTTTTCTATAACCCAGTTTCCAGTTCACAGATGAGGTTCCCACCAAGGCCCTCTCCTCATCTGTGTGATTGCAAGGGTCCAACTGGCGGTATTCTGCACAAGTTGCACAGAGCACAAACATCAGTTTGCCACCGACTTTACTAGGAAGAACAGGGAAAAACAGCCCACGAGGGGCAGTATTTTAAGCTTGGCGAAGCCCAAAGTACTCTGAGAGTGGTTGAAACTTCTCATAGATGATTTTGGGGTGGCCAAGAGGATAGTCTTTTGTTTTGTTGACAAAGGGGTACAGGCTGGTAAAATCAGTACATTTTATCTCCTCACCCTCTTTAGGCTTGTAATACAGACAGACTGCATTTGTACGACCCCCAAAGAGTGCATCTCTGGGTTCTATGGCTTCTGGAAACTCAGCTTCAGCAAGAAACTGTTTGAGTTGATCATCTGTTTTTAACTGGTTTCTCCACTCATGTTCCCAGATTGTTCTGACTTCAAACCCCAGACATTTCAGTTCAGCAGCCCTTTTCTGTGTGGAGTTGTAAAGAAACTCAGGACCTTTCCCCCACCAGAGGGTTCCAGTCCTCTGGTGGGTAACACAGGACACATCCATGAAAAAAACAACCGCAGAATTCAAAAGCTGTTTCTTTACCATTTATGACAGCGTGGCCATCAAGAAAATATTTGCCAGCTTTGACCTCTCCACCTTTTAGAGCATGCTGAATCTGAATGTTTTCTTTATGTTCAAGGTATGAAAGCCACTGAATTGCAGGGGTTGAGAAGCGCTTACATTGATTATGGTACCTATCAGGCTGTGGGATTGCAAGGGTATCCTCTTCCAAAAACATAAAGCGGTACATTGCAAAACACACACTAGCCAGTGTAGGGTACCTAAAGGGTCTATGGGCTACCCAAATTTCTCTGCCTCCGACTTCTTGTATACCTTTGTCAGATTAATGATTTCATGTCTGTATTTGGTACAAGCTTGTGCAAGAATATTGACATCCTGCTGGCAATAGAATGCCAACTCTTTCTGCATGTCAAAAGTTTTTGTTTTGTTTTCTGCATACCATGCTAAAGGCTTCCTGTTCCCCAGGCTTCATAAACTGAACACCATAATCCTCAGCTTTGGGCATAGGACCAACATAATCCCAATTTTCAGGTGTATTGAAAAATGTGGGAAATGTCCTTTGGAACCACCAAAACCGAGGGCCTTTGGAAGCTTAGCTAGGGCCATCGGCAGGTGACTGAGGGAATCAATGAATTTCAACCCTAACCCTTTCACTGTAATACATATCAGCTTCCCTCCTTGAGCAATAATATCTACATCCAGTTTTTCTTTTCATCAGTTCCTGAATGATAAAGTAAGAATCATAACATTTTGAATTATGGGCAATGAATGTGGTATCAGCAGATCTGCCCATCTGTTATGAAAGTCTTGATAAACTCAGACATACATCCCTGACCCTTAAATTCCCATGTCTGGCCAGCAGGGGGCCATGTGGGCTTTTCCTCCTCCCCCTGGGCTCTCATTCTTATGCCCCTTTTTCTTCCTTTTACTTGATTGATAATCCAAACACTCTACAGTTTCCCCTTCAAAGGCTTTAGCAAAACAGTAATTAGGAACATGGACACCTGTGTATTGATGGGTTTCAATATCAAAAAATATGTACCTGGTGGAGGTATGAGGGTACTTAAGGCGTTTCATGAAGCAGAGATGTTTTTCATCCTTTTTAGTATCTTGAACACACAGAGCATTGTCTTCCTCTACAGTCACCCTCACAATGGTCATATTTGACATAACGGCCACATTTCTGGCAGAACTTCCTAGGAGAACATGTGACCTTCTTCTCCAAAGCCAGTGTTTTATGTCTGTTTAGACAGGCCTTGGATCTACACAATAGCTTGCACTTATAGCATCTTTCCATTTTATCCACGGTAGAGGCACAATCGGTTTTCCTGACACATGCGACAATAGTGCATACAGTTATGGGTATGTACATATACACTATTGCAATATGTGCAGATATTCTGGGTCTCAAAAAGACCTTTCACATTGAGTACCCCATAAAAATGACCTTCATGCAATAATACAGTGTATGTTTTTGAATACCGGGGTTCCTGTGTTTTAAAAAGACCCCAGCCATTGTCAGAATAACGTGCAACATGGATATTGACCTTCAAATGCTCTTCAACAAGTGAAATGTCACTAAGGGATACTTTTTTCTGGTCAGACCAACCTAACTCCTGATGCAGTTTGCTAGCATCTCTAAACAGTTCTGCATCAGTGGGGATTTCACTAGCCATTACTGCCACAAGACTGGCAGCAAAGCACAAATTGTTGCCCACATTGGTTGGGTCTACCAGGTGTTTTCTTTTTTTAGCAATGATTGAGCTGTAAGGAATAGACCGTATGGCTCGGACGCTCCCTCCCCTGGGAGCACGCACTGGTGACAACCAGACTGAGTGTTCCATCTGCACAGATCTCCATATTACTTTGTAGGAGTTTGCTTACGTGAGACAAAAAAGCCTCAGCATTCAAAAGATCCCTGGCTCTTAGAGCTCCATACAGAGGATTTGCTAACCAGGAGCCTGCAGACGTAACTGAATATAGTCCCCAGGAAATAATCTGGCATTAGCGTTATCCAGAACTTGCTGGATAGCCTGGTGTAGCGCAGCCACAGCCTCTGCATATGACCTTATGCGGTCTAAATTTACAAATCTGAATTCTTCAGCAATACGTAATGCCTGGAACCTCTCATTCAACCACTCCCACCTTCCAATCCTCTCTGCAAAGACATGGATGGGCTCTGGGTTATGTGGGGGTGGGGAGATGGGGTGCCGGTTCTGGGTTATGTGGGGATGCTGGCTCTGGAGTGCTTGGGGAAGGGGGTGTACTAACACCTTCAGGATCCAGGAATTCTGGCACAGGTTGTTGTAAAGCCTCCTGAGAGGGCATCATTTGACAAGCAGGTTTTTTAATTTTTTTCTAGCTCCCTTCCTGGAGGATAAAAGTATCTTTTTTGCTCTGTTTATTATTTTAATAGACCTTTTTCTCCAGTAATTCTTTTCATTGTTAGGTTTCTTTTTTCGTTTCTACTTTTTGGAGCTTGAAAATGAGGATTGCCCCCACCTACTTGCACATTTTCAAAAGGCGCATCAATAGGAACCACATAGTTAGACTGGTTTTTAATAGTATCATCAAATGCATTCACCCCGCATTGTAAACTATCTGTAAGCTTGTTCAGAGCTGTACTGTAATTTTGTGCAGAGCTGCTAGCATGATGCTTCAGTCTTCTAGCCCCTGTTGAACACACACATATAATTCCCAGACTTTAAAATATCCTGTTCAACCATTTTTGCAAACTGATCAATTGCAGAGGTTGAGGATTCAGGTCTTTGTCTTTTATGAGCTGGTTCTTCACTGTTGTCTAAAACAGAGGGAAAACCCAAGGCATCAGTAATTGAACCTACCCCATCTCTCTCATCATTTATTAAACTTTTTTACTGTCCAAAACAGGCTTATGATAACTCACCAGTTGCATTCTTTTTAGCTTTGTGCTTGAGCGAAGCTCTTGCTCTTTGGTAATAACTGCAACAGCAAAGAGCTCTATTAGTAAATTCTTATGCTTTGGCAGGACACCCTCAACCACCCGCCCCACGCCAATAAGCACAAGTTTCTGTTATACCAAAATCAGAGTCTTCTAGCTCCATGCTTTTTCTTCCAGACCCTGCCTTTTCTTAGCTTAGCAGGGGCACAACTTTGGGGATTGAAAGCACAGGCTTATGATAACCATACTCACCAGCTGCATTATTTTCAGCTTTGCGCTTGAGAGAAGTCTTATGCTCTATGGTGGTCACTGCAACAGCAAAGTGCCCTATTAGTACATTCTTATGCTTTTGGCAGGACACCCTTAACCACCCCACACCAATAAACACAAGTTTCTGATTTACCAAAATCAGAGTCTTCTAGTTCCATGCTTTTTCTTCCAGACCCTTCAGAGCTAGGACCTAAAGGGAAGGGAAATAGAGTCTGTCTTTCCTTAGTTTAGCAGGGGCACAACTTTGGGGAGTAACAGACCCTTAAAAAGAACAAAGCAAACATAACACTTTTACCTGCTTGTTCAGATGCCATGGCAAATTGTGTCAATGTCCTGGAAGTCTTTAACAAAATAAAATAAAATAAAATAAATAAAAGCACCTTTGTCAGAAAGAACAACCAAAATGAGAATTGATGTAGTGAGACATATCATGCTTCATTGAATCTGAAGGTAAAATAAACCTGAACACAGAGGGGAAACAGAACCATGCATGGACATGCTAGTCTGAACAGACAGACTGTAGAGAGGCATGCTCAGACATGCCCAAGTTGTCCAGAGGAAAAACAGAAAAAAGACTCTTGCGCATGTTTTTTAGAAACAGACTCAAGAGAACATGGAGGAGCAAACATACCGTCTCTTTGAATGTTATCTGAGTATGGTGTGTGGAGACTCACCCCCAAGGCACCTTCAGAAAGAATATTTATTTTTACAACAAATTTCTCTCCGACGATTCAAAATGAAATTGAGCAAAAAACTGCCAGTTCCCTTCAAATAGATTCAGTTGATGCTGCCAAGCACGCTTTTCAATTAGTGATGCAGACAACGTTTGAAGATGGACAGACCAACTGGGAAGAATTCTGACTATTTTGGGGTTTGCTGGATTTCTTACTAAGACTTTATTGCAGAATGGAAACCCTTTGCAAGTTGAATCGCTACAAGATCTTTCACAGTATTATGCAGAATGTTTGATAAGAGAACATGGACAATGGATCTCACAGAACCACAGAAAGGTAACTCTATTTGTGTAAAGTGTAATGAACCACATTAGTGTACTTAATAATGTTCTTTTTCTTTTTGTAGGGAGATGGGCTTTTCATGATGTTTGAACAACACAGAAATCCTACAACTCATTATGTGAAGAATAGGCTTTTAGCCTTTTTAAAAAATTTTATAATGTATAGATGGCTTTTTCTTCCTGTCTAAATGTTATTTACTGCAATTCTAAATAAAAGAAATTCCTTGTATTTGAACTTTTTGTTTTAACACAAAATCTAGACAAACACATGCATCTGGGCTTGTGCCATTTAAAGAGGATTGCCTCACACACAGCTGAAAGAATATCAAATTGTTGTATCAACATTATGTACCATATAAGTCAACATGTTGCTACACAGAATCAATGATTATTTAAGCTAAAACAGGTTAAGCCTCAACCGTAAAGCATTAGAAAAAAACTTTTAAAAAAGTGTAACACCAATTCTGTTCAATGAAAATTAATTAAAAGGAGAAATTACCAACTTCATTGGAGGGAGAAGGCCAAAGACATTTAATGCAAGAGTACAGAACAGTTTGGTTCCTTCCCCACTCCACCCCCTTAACTGCAATTAGTTTTATTGGTTTCATACTATTTGCAAAATCAACACAGATTATAGGAGCATACAATCAAAGCAAACTTATTTCAGCATTGTTCAAATTCAAAGTTGTCCTGTCTTTAAGCTCTAAAAAATTCTGACGTACACAAAAGAACACCTTGTTTTTCCACAGCACCTTTTAGATACCGGTTTATACTCACTGATAAAAGGGGCTGATGCACATATCTTTAAAAAGCAAAGTCCTAAACCTGTATTTAGCATGCAGCGCTTGGTCTCTCTTTCCAAAGGAAATTTCAATTCATATTCAGCCCCTCCACCTTTGCCAGCCAACTCAGCTATGGCCAGTGTTCCCCTGACTCTCTCTACATTTTGAAAATAGATGTCCTACAACTTAACTAGCTTTACAAATATGCATCCTCATTCAAAGCCCCATACAACTTGGTAAGCAGGAAATATCCCATCATTTCAATGTCATGAAATACATAGCACACAGAATAACCACTGCAGCACTTGAAAACAGGGATACACAGAAGCATGCATAATGGAATCCATGATCAGGACTTCACTGGAACTACTTAAGGTAGCGTTTAAACATAAACTTCAGAAGCAATTCAAAAACAGTATTATGCCTGTTGTCTAGTTCATAAGAATTTTCACTAACAGTTACAATTAAGCCTTCTAACACATAGGACTACCCTGTGCAATTATTTTGTGTCCCAATAAGGCTCTCATTTAAAGAGAATTGCCCCACACACAGCTGAAAGAATATCAAACTGTTGTATCAACATTATGCAGCATATAAGTCAATATGTTGCTACACAGAATCAGTGATTATTTAAGCTAAAAAGGTTAAGCATCATGTTGTAAAGCATTAGAAAAAACTTTTAAAAAAGTGTAACTCCAATTCTGTTCAATGAAAATTAATTAAAAGGAGAAATTACCAACTTCATTGGAGGAGAAGGCCAAAGACATTTAATGCAAGAGTACAGAACAGTTTGGTTCCTTCCCCACCCCTTAACTGCAAATTATTTTTATTGGTTTCATACTATTTGCAAAATCAACACAGATTATAGGAGCATACAATCAAAGCAAACTTATTTTCAGCATTGTTCAAATTCAAGGTTGCCCTGTCTTTAAGCTCTAAAAATTCTGACACACACAAAAGAACAACTTGTTTTTCCACAGCACCTTTTAGATACCAGTTTATACTCACTGATAAAAGGGGCTGATGCACATATCTTTAAAAAAGCAAGTCCTAAACCTGTATTTAGCATGCAGCGCGTGAACTCGTCTTTCCAAAGGAAATTTCAATTCATATTCAGCCCCTCCACCTTTGCCAGCCAACTCAGCTATGGCCAGTGTTCCTCTAACTCTCTCTCTCAACATTTTGAAAAAGAATAGATGTCCTACAACTTAACTAGCTTTACAAATATGCATCCTCATTCAAAGCCCCATACAGCTTGGTAAGCAGGAAATATCCCATCGTTTCAATGTCATGAAATACATAGCACACAGAATAACCACTGCAGCACTTGAAAACAGGGATACACAGAAGCATGCATAATGGAATCCATGATCAGGACTTCACTGAACTACTTAAGGTAGCGTTTAAACATAAACTTCAGAAGCAACTCAAAATAGTATTATGCCTGTTGTCTAGTTCATAAGAATTTTCACTAACAGTTACAATTAAGCCTTCTAACACATAGGACTACCCTGTGCAATTATTTTGTGTCCCAATAAGGCTCTCATTTAAAGAGAATTGCCCCACACACAGACAGAGAAAGCATGAATGAAATGGAAGAGAGAGAGAGAGAAAGAGGGAAAATTACACACAGGCTATAACAATATGAACATACTTACCTATCTCATAAATGAAAATTATCCTGGGTGGCAGAACAGGTTCTGTTGAGCATTGCCTTAAAGTTTAAAGTACTACTAGACAACCATTTGGGGTCTTTAGGCCTTTTGACGTCAATTGTTTTCCTGTTTTTCAAACCTACATGTCATGTTTACTTTTCTTTGGTTTATCTTTTCTCTTGCACAGACCATACATCGCAAAGCCTCACACGCACTTAGGAAACTATCCTACATGGGAATGGGAATAAGCAAAAATTTTCACACAGTAAAAGGAAGCTTCTTATAGCCATTAGGATTGATGAACTGTCAATATGTTGGTTGAATCCACAGTTTTAGCCAGGAAGTTCTCGTCTTGTTTTCCTGTTTTTCAAACCTATATGTCATGTTTACTTTTCTTTGGTTTATCTTTTCTCTTGCACAGACCATACATCGCAAAGCCTCACACGCACTTAGGAAACTATCCTACATGGGAATGGGAATAAGCAAAAATTTTCACACAGTAAAAGGAAGCTTCTTATAACCATTAGGATTGATGAACTGTCAAATATGTTGGTTGAATCCACAGTTTTAGCCAGGAAGTTCTCGTCTTGTTTTCCTGTTTTTCAAAACCACAAAAGGGGGGCCTGATGAATCCTTTGCTTGGTCAGGGCTTAGTGCAAACATTTTATTCCTACTCAGGATTTGGAAAAAGACAAAACAACAGTTGATTCTCTTTTATTCAACACTTTTATTTTACAGAGGTTAAAGCAGGTTTATTTTTATTCAACGGTTAGGAACCATTTATAAGGTCTCTTTTTAATTACAGTTTGGACATAATCTATATATTCTTTGTCAGTAGGCTTCAGCAGATTTTTGAGACATTGATAGGATTTTTCAGCTCTCATCATGGTGGTTAGAGTATTTAAGATCTGATTCACGTTTGCTTGTTTTAATTCAAGAAGATTTAAGGAATATCCTAGTATGATGATTTCTTGAAATAAATTTGCAAAGCTTATTTTACTGCATATTTTCCTCAAATGTTTAGATACGATTTTTTTATTCCACATTAGACAGGTGTGTGACTGCTGACCCTCAGATTTTTCTTGACAACCCCAGCATTTCCTCTCTAGATATTCATCAAGGACTTTATTTATAATCACATAAAGGATGACTCTTGTCAAAGATTTCATTGCTCTCCATCTTTTCTTTGATGAAATGGGTGCGGCTTCCAGGCCCAAGATCCTTTGCATTCTGACATGTGCAGGTTGTGTGGCCACCAGCTCTACAGAGTCCTAAAATTCAACAGGAAGAGTTTTAAAACATGGCCCATACAATATGTCTCACCTACTGACCCCCATATATGTTCACAAACCTGTATTTCTCCTATGGCTGCCAGCTTCAGCAAGGTTGTTGTGCATGGCTCCTGGGCATTCCTTTCAGCAACTTGTACCTCACCACAGCTTGTCCCAGGTTCCTGAAATTGAGAACAATGATTATTAGTTTCTGGTCTCCCCAGCAGTAGCCCCCGAACTCTCCAGATATGTTTCCCCTTTCTACCTGCGCTACAGCATTCTCTACTGAGAAGAGTCTCACAGAGTGCTACATTTGGGACTCTTCCTTGGAGGACAATTCTCTTTATCTGCATCCATACTGCATTGCTGAGGGGTGGTTGGCGCCTCCATGTTGTCTCCGCAGGACTTGTCCGGGCATGCAACAATGGCCGCTTCTCTCCCCACGATATATCTCTCCCCACGATATCTCTCCCTCCTATTGGCCGGTTTGACACACGTGCTTCTGAGGGGTCCAGATCCGTCCCTATTCGTCGAGGGCGGTGGGGCGGGCTATTCGAGGGGTCACACGGCCCCGCTGGACCAATGGCAGCGCGAGTCGGAGTCGCCTGCGTGATCGGCCGGCGTGGATCTGAGGGGTCACGTGGCTCCGCTGGGGCCCCATGGGAACCCAGTTTAGAAATCACCCCATTGGACGGCTTGGACCACGTGGGTGGGCAGGGGTACGGCCCCTTCCGGATGTCCCGCCCTAGTACTTCCGGGGAGGGAGATTGATAGGTGTCAGCTTATTTCTTGACAGGTCTATCAATCACTTTTGACAGGTCATAAATCAATCAAATCTGACAGGTCGTAAATCAATCAAATCTGAGGGTCATAAATCACTTTTGACAGGAGCTACACCTCCCTACTACTGGCACACACATTTATACTTGTCTACAAGATAACAAATTAGTATGCTTACATCATTTCTACATAAAATCTGGTGGGTTTTGGATATCGGGGTATGCACTTTGGCCCTGTCACGTAGCACCCCTGCAATGCATCAGCACCTATCTATTTATCCAAAGCAGGGCCTGCTTATGTTTCATACTCTGGGAGGCTGACACTGCTGTCTCTTTTGTTATCAGTAATGTATATTCCATTTTCCATGCCTTTATGTTTCCCAGATCAAGCTGCTGCTTCTCAAGGCTGGTATCCTAATTTCCAGGCACCTTTCTTAATAGAGAAGTAGGCTAGTAACTCAAAAGGAAATTGGGGAAACTCTGCAGAGGCCTGGTTACACAAACTGAACAAAAAGATGGTGCTGAATCAATTTTTCATGCATTTCTTAGAAACTGTGCACAGTGTGTTTTGTATACAGTATGTGTGCTTATAATACAGCATTCATACTAGGTTCTGCATTTTGTCAATTTATGCTCCTTGAAAGTACTTCTAACCTGTTGAATAAGCAGACGATGCCTGTATTTATTTAAGATGTTGTCAGGGTCGAAATTTGGGGCTCTGTAACTTGCTATAGAATTAATACTTGATAATCATTCGGGATGATATTAATTGGCCATTTTAGACACTCAGGGTTAATCAAGCAACCTTGCTTTATAATTGTTTATTCTGCTCTGCTCCTGTTTATAATCAGTATGTACAAGCGAACGACTCTTGAAATGTCAGCAATATCTTTGAGAATGACTTAGGACGCAACAGGGTCACTCAGGAAGTTAAGGGTCAGATAGAATGTAACACGTGTACAAGCTGTGACTCTGCTGATGCATGAATCTTTTTTTTTTTTCCTGTAAGCATTCTTTAACATAAACATAAAAATGGTATAAGAAGGGAAGCCTGAAAGAATAAACCATCCTTCCTGGGATCCCTTGGCCAAAGTCATAGGTGTGTGTGCCTTTCTTTCCTTCTCTTTTCTATCTTCCTATCTTGTGTTTGGGGGTTCAAGTCAGCTCTGTGTTCCACCTGGGGATACGGTGAGGTTTGTTTATCCACCCTAATAATGTGACAATAAAAATACCTTGTGTCTGCACAGTTTGTGTGCATCCTAGTGCCAATTAAATCCATTTCAGTTCCAGGATGTAACACAACAAAATGTGGGAAAGTCTAAGAGGAATGAACACTTCTACAATATTCTGTAAACCTTCTGTAAAAGGAGCCCTGGTGGCGCAGTGGTTAAATGTCGGTACTGCAAGCCACAAGGTTGTGAGTTCGATCCTGCCCAGCTCCAAGGTTGACTCAGCCTTCCATCCTTTCGCAGGTCGGTAAAAGGAGTACCCAGTTTGCTGGGGGCATGTACAGAAATGTTTTGAAATACATGCTATTTGTAAGTTGTTCGCCGCCTCGATCCATATGGAGAGACGGGATACAAATAAATAAATAATAAAATAAAATAAACCTGTGATCAGTCCATCAGCTTAGCTAATCAGGAAATCAAAAGGACATTCCTTCCTCACAAAATGGCAGATGAGCCTCACACACTCTTTCAGGCCATGAGCTGCTGTCCTTAGATGTACCTGAACTGGGCCACCCAATGACTCCCCATCAGAGCAGCCAAAAACATTTATTAGGTACCTTTTGCTGAGTCCAGCTATCAACCAACACATTTCACCTCTTAAAATTTGCTTTATTACCTAAGGTACCTTTTTCTGAGTTCAGCTATCAACCAACACATTTCACCTCTTAAAATTTGCTTTATTACCCTAACAATACAAAAGAAAAGGAGGGCGATAAATACATTTTGAAAATGAAGGGGGAAAAAAGGGGAGAGGGGGAGAAACAGAATGACAAGCACTTCACAGTTAACAATGGAAAAGAAAACAGCGGTCACGAGCTAAGAGTCTGTGTGAACACGAGCATTATATACAGCCCCCATAAGAGCCAGACAAAACTGGCAACAATGCATTGAAATAGCCCAGGCACCTGAAAGCACAGCAAAAACCACACGGGGGATAAGCTGCCATATGTGGCCTACATTTTTGCCCAACCTTGATATAAGTGAGCATTAACTAATAGCAAAGATTTATCTACAACAAAGACAACACAAATCATTATTGCCATCTTGAAATAAATGATTATTAGGCATGCCCACTTCCTGTCTCTCAAAGACCGATTATAGGAACACAACATCCTGTCTTATACTGAGGCAGACCAATCATTCCTCTGTCCCAAGGGTGGGCAAAGTACAACCCCAGGGATGCATGCAGCCCCCAGTACTGTTTTTGTGTCTCCCCCGATGTCAAATAATTTTTGCAAGAATTGTCTCCCCCCCCCAATTAAATGCTCCCTAAGGAATTTGGAGGACATTTCATAGACTCATAGAGTCGGAAGAGCCCACGAGTGCCATTCAGTCCAGCCTTCTCCCACATAGGAATACACCATCCAAGCATTCCTGACAGATGGCCATCTAGCCTCTGTTTAAAAACCTCCAAAGATAAGAGTCTCCAACACACTCTGGGGCAGCGCACTCCACTGTTGAACTGCTCTTACAGTCGGGAAGTTATTCCTCATGTTTAGGTGGAATCTCTTTTTCTGTAGTGATTTCCACCATGTTTTGGGGATCCCTTGGGCCAATTTATATCTTGGAGAGGCATTTTTTAAAACAGTTAAATGACTCCCTCTTACTTCCTGTTAAAAAAAGTCTTTTCCTTCACCTAAAATGGCTCAGGAAGGCCAGGAAACACGGTATATTCCCCATGGGGCATTTTGTTTGGTTCTGCCAGAGCAGGTATACTGAAGGGTTGCAGCTCTCCAAAGTCTCTTGGGAAGCTAACATGGCTGGCCCTTTAGCTTTCCACATCTGCCCACTATTGTGACCTCTGACTGGCACCAGCTCAACAGTTTCAGGCACAATTTGTTCATAGCCCTACCTGAAGACCCTTAATATTCCCAAGGTGGCTTCATATCCAAGCATCAATCAGGCCCGGCCCAGCACATCCTTCACACACAGACAAGATGTGTTCAAGTTGGTAAGTTACTATATTTACAGTATATCACCAACACTTAGCTGAACTAGCCAGCCTTTTTTTCCTTAAAAATATAAATTGGTATCTAGGATAATACCTGGAATATAAAAGTTTGCTCAACTACGTTTTATTTTAAATTGAAAGAAACAACGTCTATAGAAGCAAAGGGGATATTTCATGGATTGTACGGCACAGAATACCCTAACTCCTTATCCCAAATGTAGATTGCCCAAACACTAGGGAGGTGAAAAATGAGCTCAGAGACTGCTGAACCTCTGCCATCAGTGGCAGTATGCCTTGCAACACCAGATCCTTGGAAGAGAAAATAAAAAGTTTTTTCTCCTAAGACAAAGTGGTGCTTAATGTACTTGCTTTGTTAATAACCATCACCAAGATGACTTTGACTTACAGAGGCCCTATGAATATGAAGACCCTATCATCAACAGCTCCACGGAGGTCTTGTAAACTCAGGGCTGTGGCTTCCTTGATTGAGTCTATCCACCTGTCATACAGTCTTCCTCTTTTCTTACTGTCTTCTATTTTACCTAGCATTAATGTCTTTTCTAGTGAGTCCCGTCTTCTCATAATATGGCCAAAGTACACAGTCTCAGTTTAGCCATATTGGCTTGTAAGGAGAGTTCAGGCTTGATTTGCTGTACGACCCATTTATTTTTACAGTGTTTGTAATTATGGAACATAAAGGCTTTATTTTAAATGTCAAGAAACAGTGCATATAGGAGCAAAGACGATGTTTCACAGAATTTATGGCACAGAACATTCTAATTCCCGATTCCACTTGACCCAATTTGCCTAATAGTGGGCTCAGATACTACTGAGAGCTGACCTAAACTTTCACCAACTGAAACAGTACACCTTGCCTTGCAATACCAGGTCCTTCGAAAGAAAAATAAGGGCCTTGCTTGTGAGTTTCTCAGAAGCATCTGGCGGGCCCATCTTGGAAGCAGGATGCTGGAATACCTGGACCTGGGGGAGATCTATCAGGACTCCTCTTACACTGGTTTTCAGGAAGGCTGTGCAGACATGATAAAAACCTGTTACTAACTGTGAGACAGATGGCAAAGGATAACCTTGCCAAATCCTCCAATACCTAAGAGTTCCAGTTTCTTTCCTTTCTGCTAATCCAGAGAGAGAATGGAGCCAGCAAAATTCTTCCCATCCTCTTACTATTTTCAGGTCTTTGCTCCAAGCATTTTCAGGTTTATTTCTACAGGCCTTGGTGGTTTGGTTATTTGTGTTTCTGCAACCTATGCGGGGTGTGTGTGTCTTTGGGCTGACTTCCCCACCTTGAGCATGAGAATCATACGAGCTGGAAGAGGCCGCAAGGGCCACCCAGTCCAACTCCCTGCTATGCAGGAATATACCATTAAGGCATTCCTGACAGATGGCCATCCAGCCTCTCTTTAAAAGCCTTCAAAAAAGGAGAGTCCAAGGCCTCAGTGTATTCCACTGTCAAACTGCTCTTATCACAGGAAGTTCTTCCTAATGTTTAGGTGGAATCTCCTTTCCTGTAGTTTGAGTCCATTGCTTTGTGTCCCAGTCTCTGGAGCAGCAGAAAACAGGTTTGCTCCATCCTCCATATGACACCCCTTCAATATCTAAACATAGCTATCATGTTACCTCTTAACCTTCTCTTCTTCAGGCTAAATGCAGCCAGTTTCCTAAGCCACCTCCATACCTCTTTTCTGAGTAGAATGGTAAAAGGCCTTTTTGAATGCTTGGGTGGGAAAACTGTGGCGGCCAGGGCAGGTAGGCCCCCAAGGTGATACTAGCACTTTCCCTTCTCTGCAGAATGCCCCTCAACATATCCACACATCATATCAAAATCCATTATTTTTGCACCAAAACCTGCCCTCAACAAGATACATGAGGTTGACTTATACACAAGTACATATAGTAGGTGTTTAAACCTTCTAAGTTGTTTTAACTCACCATTTAATGTGGTTTCAATGTGTTTTAACTTTAGTTTCAACCTTCAATTTTTTAAAAGAAACATTTTAATTGGCTTTTTAATATCATCGTCGTTGTCATCAATACCACCTTTTCCTCAAAACCAGGACTCAAGGCATATATTTTACTTCCATACAGCTTGAGATCCCACAAGATAGGATGGGATATAACTATATTAACAAATAATTATTTAAAAAATGGTGGTCGTCCACGATGCACTAAGTCACGCTTTCTTGCAATGTTGGGGGAATTGGACTAGGTAACACATACAGACCCCTTCCAACTGCATAAGTCTATGTAAGTGGAGCGGACCCCACCTAAAAGGCCATCTGGACCCCTAATCTTCCTCTTAAAAACACAACATTTTTCTGACTGTTTAACCAGAATCTTTCTTGTAATTTAAATCTACTGGTTTGGGTCCTACTCTCTGGAAAGAGCAACAAGATCTGTCCCTCTTCTACACAACCTTTCAGATATCTCATGCTGTAATACCACCTATCTGACTTTTCTTCTCTTAGCTGAACATACTCCTTCTTGGCTTCCAGAGGTTTTACATCTTAGTGTCCTTCCTCTGTTCCAGATTGTCAATATCTCTCTGAAGTCATGGTGCCCAGAACAGGTGACAATACTGCAGGTGATGTTCAGTCAAAGCAAAATGGAATGGTTCTGCTATTTCCCTTGATCCAAACACATTACTGTCGATGCAGCACAGAATTTGCACCGAGTTTGTTTTGCTTTGTTTGCATCATGGTATCCATAGATTTTTCAGTTGTGGTCTACCATGAACCCAGCAGCTTGACACTGGTGTCAAGTAAACAATATTTGTATATCTGATTTTTCTTGCCAAACTCCAGTACCTTGTGTTTCTTATCCTTGTTGACAGTGATTTCCTTAAGTTTTTGTTCAGTCCTCCAATCTGTCAAGATCATCTTGAATCCCGAATCTGTCTTCTGAAGGTATGACCCACTCTTCTCAATTTGACTTTGCCTAAAACATTGTTAAGTTTACTCTCTACTATATCATCCAAGTCATTTCTAGAAAATACTGAACACCACAGGGCATTGGGCAGAATCCTGTGGCACCCTGCTTGTCACTTCTTTCTCACATGACTCTGACTGTAAGTGTTCCTGGGTCCCTAGCTGTAGTATTGACTAACAGTGACATCAGAAGCACGAGCATGTCTTGTGACATAATCCAGCCCATCCATGGAGGGATGGAAACCTGTCCTTGTAGCTTAAATGGATCGCCTGCTCCTGACTGTGGAGTTCTCTCCTCCATGTGAGCCCCTGTGTATCATTCAAGTCTTCTGCAGGCAAGATTTTTCTTCTAGGTTAAGTGTCTGGAAGATGACAAGGTCACCTCTCCTAGCAAAGAATATATTTCCCACACTTCTGGCATTGGCTGGGATATTTTGGTAGTCCTAACTATGAGCAAAATATTTCCAACACAATCATTGTATGAGTCGTTCTTCTCCTATTTAGATCTCTGGTGAATCACAAGAGGCCAAATTCTTAGTAGAACATTCACCTGTGGCATTTATATGGTTTCTGTCCTGGGTGGGCTGTCTTTTGGGATGACAAGTTGTGAAACGGAGGCAAAACATTCCCCACCTTCTGGCCACTGGAATAATTTCTCCCTTGCATGGATTCTACGGTGAGCTACAAAGGCTGAACTCTGGGCAAAAGCTCTCCCACACTCATGGCACTGGAATGGTTTCTCTCCTGTGTGGAGTCTATAGTGTGTCACAAGAATTGACCTTAGAGAAAAACATTTCCCACATACTGTGCACTGGAATGGTTTCTCTCCTGTGTGGATTCTGTGATGGTTCACAAGGTCTGAATGGTTACTAAAACATTTCCCACACACCTGGCATTTGTATGGTTTCTCCTTGGTGTGGACTCTGTGATGCATCACAAGAACTGACTTAACAGCAAAACATTTCCCACATTCTTGGCATTTATATGGTTTCTGTCCTGTGTGGACTCTATTGTGGTTCAGAAGATCTGAACTGTAAGCATAACATTTCCCACATTTCAGGCACTTGTATGGTTTTTCTCCTGTATGGACCCTACGGTGCTTCACAAGGCTTGAACTCTCAGCAAAAGATTTACCACACTCCTTACACTTGTATGGTCTCTCTCCTGTGTGGAGTCTCTGATGGGTCACAAGGTTTGATTTCCAACTAAAACACTTCCCACACACCTGACATTGGTGTGGTTTCTCACCTGTGTGTGTTCTCTGATGTAATAGAAGGATCGTGGACTTAGTAAAAGCTTTGTCACATTGCTGGCATTTGTATGGTTTCTCACCTGTGTGAACTCTCTGATGCTTCACAAGGTCTGCACTATTACTAAAACTTCTATCACACTCCTGGCACTTGAATCTCTCCCTTGTATGGACTCTCTGGTGTATCCCAAGAACTGACTTAAGAGCAAAGCATTTCCCACATTCCTGGCATTTGAATGGTTTCTCTCCTGTGTGGATTTTTTGATGGGTTGAAAGACCACCATTCTGAGCAAAGCATTTCCCACACTCTTGGCACTGATATGGTTTCTGTCCCGTATGGACTCTCTGGTGGATCACAAGGGCTGAGCTCCTACCAAAGCATTTTCCACATACCAGGCACTGGTATGGCTTCTCTCCTGTGTGGACTCTACGGTGCTTAACAAGGCTTGAACTCTCAGCAAATGACTTCCCACACTCCTGGCACCTGAATGGTTTCTCTCCTGTGTGGAGTCTCTGATGTGCCACAAGGTGTGACGTCCGAGCAAAGCATTTCATACACACTGGGCACTGGTATGGTTTTTCCCCCGTGTGAGTTCTTTGATGTAACAGAAGGGTAGAAGTTTTATAAAACAATCTTCCACACTCTTCACATTTGTACTCTTTCTCTCCTGTCTGCACTACTGGCTGCTTTACAGGTTCTGAATTATTACTAAAATGTACCTCAGGCTCCTGGATTTTGTATGCATTCTCTCCTGTGTGGACTCTGTGATGCTTCACAAAGTCTGAATTGTTACTGTAAGATTTTCCACACTCCTGGCATTTGTATGGTTTCTCTCCTGTGTGGACTCTGTGATGCTTCACAAGGTCTGAATTGCTGCTAAAACATTTTCCACACACCTGGCATTTGTATGGTTTCTCTCCTGTGTGAATTCTCTGATGTTTCACAAGGTCTGAATTATTACTAAAACACTTTTCACACACCTGGCATTTGTATGGTTTCTCTCCTGTATGGACTCTGTGGTGAATCACAAGTTGTGACTTTGAAGCAAAAGATTTCCCACACTCTTGGCATTTATATGGTTTCTCACCTGTGTGGAGTCGCTCGTGTCTAACAAGGGTAGATGTCTGAGCAAAATATTTCCCACACACCTGACACTGGAATGGTCTCTCTCCTGTGTGGAGCCTCTGGTGTGTCACAAGTTGTGACTTGTGAGCAAAACACGTCCCACACTCTGCACATCTGAATGGTTTCTCTCCTGTGTGGACTCTCTGATGGTACAGAAGGTTTGAAGTCTTAGCAAAACATTTCCCACACTCCTGGCATTTGAATGGCTTCTCTCCTGTGTGGACACTACGGTGCCTCACAAGGGCTGAACTCTGAGTAAAAGATTTCCCACAGTCCTCACACTTGAATGGTTTTTCTGCTACACGGTGTCTCTGATGTGTCCCAGGCTGCTGACCAAATAATTCCCCGCCCTCCTGATATTCATAAGACTTTGGTCCTGCATGGACTCTTTGGTGCCTCACAAGGTCCGACTTGTAAGCAAAACATTTCCCACACTGCTGACATTCGTATGCTTTTTCTCCCGTGTGGACTCTTTGGTGCCTCACAAGGTATGAATTCCAAGGAAAACATTTCCCACACTCCAGGCATTTGTATGATTTATCTGCTGTGTGGACTCTTTGGTGCCTCAACAGGTATGAATTCTGAGAAAAGCATTTCCCACACTCCATGCATTTGAATGGATTTTCTCCCACTGGGACTCTTTGATCGTACAAAAGGATTGTAATCTCAGGAAAACGTGTTCCACAGTCCTGGTATTCATGAGTTCTCTCTCCTGCAAGGAGCTTGTATGTAGGATCACTGCTTACTGGTTCCTGTTCTGTATGGAGCTGCTGTTCTCCAGCTGGATCCAGTTTGCTTGTAAAACATGTCTCGTACGTCCCATCTGCACGTATGCTCATTCTCTTCCAGTCATCTCCTAGCAAGAAGGACAAAAACAAACAAGATTGAATCTCACATCTGAGAGAACAGGAATGTGAAGGGACAGAAAAGGGATTAAACTTGTGGAGAAAAAAATGCATTTCAGGATGTGCAGGAGGAGAAAGGACGTACTTTATCCCTTTCACAGGCACTTCAGTCTCCTTGAAGATCTTCCTCGATTGGGTCAATGGGCATTTAAATGGTCAATCTGTACACTTATATTGAATCGAAGTGTACAGTGATGCCAACTATGGCAAAAATTCCCAGCTTAAGATATATACTGCTATGGTCTGAGCTGGCAATAATGCTGGGTTGTGGAAGACAGCTCAATGGAAATGTCAGCTCAATTTTGTGCTTGCTGTAATAAAGGCAAATCCCATGCTGGTCATAATTAGAGAGGGAATGGAAAATTGTTTTATCAACATCACATAATTTTAATACAAATCCATGGTACATCCAGGTCTGGAACATTATGTATAGTTCTGATTACCACTCCTAAAAAGGGTAATTCTAGAGTTGGGAACGCTGCAGAAATGGAGACCCAAATGTTCCAGAAACCAGCAAAGATTGCAGGATTTGGGACTGTTTAACTTAAGACAAAAAGCAAGTATAGCACACAGCACACGCTTACACTTTGGAGCTCACTGCCACAGAATGTAACTTAGATGGCTTTAGGCAAATGGATAAATTCATAAAGGCCAGGGCAATAAATTGGCTTCAAGTCAGGATGGCTATATATCACTTTGAATATTAGAAGCAGGCAGGTTCCTTGCATTACCTTCTGGAGAGCAAGATGTGTGTGGAGGGTGCAGCTGCACTCACAACTTGTTGCAGGCTTCCCCTGCATAACTGACTGGCCACTGTGTGAACAGAATGCTGGACCACATGGGCCTTTGGCCTAAGATAATAGGGTTCTTCGATCCTTTTGAATTCTAAGGCAATCATTGACCTTTGCTGCTGTTGATGTTGAGCTGGAGGGCTCAAGGAGTTTACAAAAATTAAAACAAACACTAATTAATGCACATATAAGGACAGCAATAAAAGCATTTTTAAAATTACATTTGGCCCACCACTTTTGCAGATTCAGCCTTTGCAGACTGATTATTCACGGGTTATTGTATTTTATTTAATTCATTTGTTTTTGTTGTCCAGTCATTTCCAATTTATGGTGATCCTAAGGTGAATCTTATCTTATTTAATTTTTTAAAAAAATTACTCTATTTACCCCTGTCATGAAAAAAATATGTTCTTTCTAGTAATCTCTAGGTCCTCCAATGCAAGTGGACCAGAAGTGGACCACAGAGTTGCCCTGAAGGACCTAGAGATTCCTAGAGAGAACACTTCTCTAGCCATTGTTAAGTCCTCCAGTGTAATTCTATGACCCACTTTTGTCAGAAGTGGACCACAGAATCACACTGGAAGACCCAGAAATTTCTACAGAAGTGGTCTCAAGTTCTTAAAAAAAAAAAGGGGGGGGGTTTATGATTTTTATTTGTATTTACATTTTTTCTGCTTTTGTGGAAATCTTGTGTCACAACCCATGCAAAAGCAGAGGGCTCTCTGTAAACAATCTATATAATTGAATCCCTTTAAAGATAAAAGATAAATATCTCAATATCAAGACAAATATTAAGAAAGCAGCACACCACCAAAACCCATTACAATCAGTCCTAAAAGGCTATCATTTTAACTTCTAGGCAGAGGGACAAGAAGGATCCCATAGTAGTGTCCCTATGCCAGGAGATCCAAAGCTTGGGAGCTCTCACTAAGAACCCTCTCTTCCTTGTTCCCATAACATGCACCCTAAAAGATGGTGGGAGTGAGACAAAGACCTCCCCAAAGTTCTTAAGATTTGGGCAGGTTCACATTGGAAGACACAGTTGTTCATGTACCATATTTGCTGGTGTATAAGACACACTTTTTTAAAAAAAATACCCTTTGAAAATCAGGTATGTCTTATACACCAGCAAATACAATAACACTAAAAACATAGGGAATGAACCGGGAGCCAAAGTTCTCCTTGCCCAGGCAAACAGGAAGGGAAGGGGTAATGGAATCCAGATGAAGCACTCCTTACCTTCTCTTCCTCTCCTGACTCTCCTAGCACGCAAGAAAATCTAGTGCAACACTCTTTTCTTCTTATAACCAGCCCCAGTTAACAGTCTCTAGCTGCAGCTCTCTTGACCAAATGAAGCACTTTTCAAATGCAGTGTGTGTCACAGTAATCCAAATGGGATGTGGCCATGGCATGTGTCACTGTGGCCAGACTGGACATCTCCAGGAAGGGGCACAGCTGATGCATTTGCTTCAATTGTGCAAATACATTCCTGGCCACTGCTGAAATATGAGCTTCAAGGCCCATGGCTGAATCCATGCGCTCCCCCAAACTGTGCTTCTACATCTTCTGGGGAACGGTAATCCCATCCAGCACAGCCTGAATATTTATTCCCTGAATTGTCTTTTGACTGACCAGGAGCATCTCTGTCTTGTTAGGATGAAGTTTCATCCAGACCATTATAGACGCCAGGCACCAGTACGGCACAGAAACAAGTTTCCTTGGAGTTAGTTGGAAAAGAGAAATACAGTGGCCCCTCCACATTCGCAAGTGTTCAAGGTGCAGAATCCATCCGAAAGTAGAAACATTGCAAATAACTCCCCCCCCAGTCCCCTTCACATTCCCTTCCAGGGCTCCCCTTCTCATGTCCTTGCCTTCTGCCTCAGCACAATTTCTCAGCGCCAGGGCCAGAGGCAAGAAAGTGGGAGGGAGAGTGCTGGAGGGTGCCAGGAAGGCATGCAGGTGCCTTCCCCAGATTCCCTTGCCTTTTGCCCATGTGCTGTTGCCTTCTTTCTCTGCGGCTGGCAAAATGCAAGGGAATGGAGGAGAAGAATGGGGGTGGAGGCACACACATGCCTTGTGAATAATCAAATTCATGAAGATCAAACCCACAAATGTGGAGGGAGGACTGTTATGCTGGATGTCAACAGAATACTCATGACACCTGTCCCTAAATTCCAGACAACCTCACCCAGTGGCTTTGTGTGTATGTTGAACAACATAGGGACAAAACTTAAACCTGAGGGACAGTACAAGGCCGTGGCCAAGAAGTCAAACAGGTCTGGGCTCTCCCCCACAGTAAAGAATGGAACTACTGTAAAACTGTGGCTGCCAGTCCCATTCTAGCAAATCAGCCTTGAAGCCATGGTTGGTGTTATCACAAGCTTCAGAGAGTTTCAGAAGAATCAACAAGGACATGCTCTCTCTGTTGAATTACTGGCCCAGGGCTAACAAAGTGGTCTCCATCCCATAACCAAGCCAGAGTGGGATGTAATCTACCTCATCCAGGAACTCCAGGAGCTGAGAGATCCTGCCCAGAAATGGGTATCGGAAGCTGGCTGATGGTCATCCACCATAGTAGGATTCAGAGTAACCCAATAAAGGTTTTACAACAGCCTCCTTCAGGCATGCTGGGACCTTACTTTGCTGTACTGTAGCACTTACACTCCCTTTGCCCACACAGCCAGTCCTCTTCTGGCCTTTGTAATGAGTCAGGAAAACTTACAGTCTAAAACGTAAGTGTTAGCAATCATCTCTGCATGAGTCTGGTCCACTTCTTCATAAACTGAAAAGTGTATACTATCACTTGACATTGTCACTCCTTTATACCCTTTTCCCCAGAATATGCCATTTTTGGCAAACTTGTGCCATGATTTGGGCTGTAGGATACCATGCCTCAGCTCGAACTCATACTTTGCTATATTCTTGATTTTTTCCAAGGCCGTTTTTTTTAATGTTCTCAGGTTTGTTTTTAAAATTCATTGAAATTTTCTGGATTCTTCAACCTTTGTGGCTGACTTACATTGAAGACACCTTCTTTACCTCACATAAAGTATGTGTGCATATATTGATTTTCTTCTTAAAAATATCTGGCCTACAGTCCTACCATATACACTTCCCTTCACCAAAGTATACACAGGATTAAACGCAAAGAAAACTGAGAATTAAAAAAAGGAAAAAAAATCAGAAAAGTCTAACCTGGTGAGAGATCATTACTGGGTTGTTCTAAGCCAATTCCAACATGGATTGCTTTGCCAGTGCTTCTTGACAGCTTCAAAGCATGCCGTGTTTCTGTACCTGTGGTTTCCAATTCATAGATATTCACCTTAGCTCTCCCATCTATGGTCTTAGCATACCTTCTTTTATCTTTTATCATGCTATTAACAGATATCCATAGCTTTTCTCTTAAGTTCATCATGCTTATAGAGTGCTTGGAGCTTTTGGAGCCATTTTGCAGTCACCAAAAGGCACTTTATATTTTTACTTTTTCTTAATATTTTCATTTTACATTTTAGTCAAACCTCTAGCTGAAATGTTGTTGCTGTTTGCATGACACTGTTTAACTACTTCATTTGTTATCATCATCACCACACTCTTAGTGCACTAGCTGGTATACTGTAGTCGTTATTGTTGCCATTATTTTCAATCCCATCTACTGGCTCTTGTTCTTGAAAAATATCTATGACCTTTCACCATTCTATCAAATCAAGACATTTCAAATTAATTTCATCTTTGGTGTGGTTCTGATTTATTGGTAACTGGCCTGCAAAGAGCATGGTAAAACAGTAGGAATAAAGACCCCATCCTTCACTCATATCCAGCCATGCAGTTCACTTAGATTTTTTTCTTTTAAATAAGGCAAGAGATGCCTTGAAAACATATCCACAAAGTACGCAAAGGGATCTTGCAGCACCTTTGAGACTAACAGAGAAAGACGGTAGTAGCATAGAATCATAGAATCATAGAAATGTAGAGTTGGAAGAGACCACACGGGCCATCCAGTCCAACTCCCTGTCATGCAGGAACACCCTCAAAGCACTCCCGACAGATGGCCATCAAGCCTCTGCTTAAAAACCTCCAAGGTAGGAGACTCCACTACTCTCCGAGGCAGCAGATTCCACTGCCGGACAGCCCTGACTGTCAGGAAGTTCTTCCTGAGGTTCAGGTGGAATCTCCTTTCCTGCAGCTTGAATCCATTGCTCCTTGTCCTGGTTTCTGGAGCAGCAGAAAACAAGCCCCCTCCTTCCTCTACGTGGCATCCCTTCAAATATTTAAACATGGCTATCATGTCCCCTCTTAACCTCCTTTTCTGCAGACTAAACATACCCAGCTCTCTCAGTCTATCCTCATAGGGCATGTTTTCCAGGCCTCTCACCATTTTGGTCACCCTCCTCTGGACTTGCTCCAGCTTGTCAATATCCTTCTTGAATTGGGGTGCCCAGAACTGGACACAGTATTCAAGATGGGGTCTAACCAAAGCAGAGTAGAGTGGTACCAGTACCTCCCTCGATCTAGACACCATACTCCTGTTGATGCAGCCGAGAATTGCATTGGCTTTCTTGGCTGCCGCATCACACTGCTGACTCATGTTCAGCTTGTGGTCTATGAAGACTCCTACATCCCTTTCACACGTACTGCTATCCAGCCACGTGTCCCCCATCCTATATTTCTGTATTCCATTATTTCTGCCTAAGTGTAGGACCTTACATTTCTCTCTGTTGAATTTCATTTTGTTTGCCCTGGCCCAGCTCTCCAATCTATCCAGGTCATTTTGAATTTTGATCCTGTCCTCTGGCATATTAGCAACCCCTCCCAATTTGGTGTCATCTGCAAATTTGATGAGCATGCCCTCTATTCCTTCATCTAAGTCATTGATAAAAATATTGAACAGCACTGGGCCCAGGACAGAACCTTGTGGCACCCCACTAGTCACTTCTCTCCAGGATGAAAAGCAGCCATCCGTGATCACCCGTTGGGTTCGGTCGGTCAACCAATTACATATCCAATTAACAGTAGCCCTGTCCAGCCCACATTTTACTAGCTTCGATGCAAGAATGTCATGGGGAACTTTGTCAAAGGCCTTACTGAAATCGAGATATGCTACATCCACAGCATTCCCTTCATCTATCAAGCTAGTAACTCTATCATAAAAAGAGATCAGATTAGTCTGGCATGACTTATTTTTGAGAAATCCATGTTGACTTCTCGTGATTATTGCGTTGTTTTCTAAATGATTAGAAACTGAACGCTTAATGATCTGCTCCAGGATCTTTCCGGGTACCGATGTCAGGCTGACTGGGCGATAATTATTTGGGTCCTCTTTTTTTCCCTTCTTGAAGATGGGGATAACATTTGCTCTCCTCCAATCTGCTGGAACTTCTCCTGTCCTCCAAGATTTCTCAAAAATTATAGCAAGCGGTTCCGAAATGACCTCTGCCAGCTCTTTTAATATCCTAGGATGCAATTCATCTGGCCCTGGAGACTTGAATTCATCCAATGCGGCCAGGTATTCCTGTACCACCTCTCTACTTATTAAGTGCCTCATTTCCTCTGCTTCCTCCCCTGCTCCCCTACCGCCAGGTTGAGTGCTTGTATCCTTCTGGGAAAATACGGAGGCAAAGAAGGTGTTAAGTAGCTCTGCCTTTTCTCTCCCCCCTGTGAGTAATTCGCCATCTTCTCTGCGTAGCGACCCTACTGTCTCCTTCTTTTTCCTTTTGCTGCGGACATATTTAAAAAAACCCTTTTTATTGTTTTTAATGTCTCTGGCCAGCCTAAGTTCGTTCTGTGCTTTAGCCTTTCTGACCTCCTCCCTACATCTCCTGGCTACTTGCTTAAATAAGCTTTTGTAGTCTACTTCATTAGATTCATGGAATGAAGTGTCTAGGAACAGACCCTTATAGCTATGAATGAGCTAGTAAGAGAAATGCAAAACTTGTGGTGACAAGGTAGTTAGGAGGACAAAGGCAAGAGGAAAGATGTTGTCTTAAACCCAAGGTGAGTAGATAACTGTATGAATAGTTGGCCTGTTTATCACACCTCCTTTCTGGTTCTCAGCCAGCATCACATTACATTCCAATAATTCCTTCCACCATTCATATGGCTATCTACTCACTGTCATGCCTTGCTTCCAGAACATGACTCTGACTCAGAGTCTGAAATAGGGGGCATGCCAGAACCTGCTGTACAAGCAGAGGTTACAGTGCCACAAACAGAACAGGGGGCAGTGCCAGCTCCAGCAAAGAGTACTGCCTCTTCAGACACAGAAGAGCACTTACCACAGAGCACAGACAGCAAAGAGAGAGCTGGTGTCACTCTCTCAGAATTTATAACTGGCAACAATTAATCAAGGAACAGCTGCATTATGCTTCAGACCTATATAGCTGCTGCCCTTCCCTTCCAGGAGTTGTCAGAGCTTATTTGACCTTCCACCCTGCAGGATACCTTGCTGAATAGTCTGACTGATCTTGGACACTCCTATGCCTTGGACTTTATTTATGACTCTGAGCTTACTGCCTGGATGTAAGTAACAAGTTGGGAGCTATTCAGCTTGTTTTGTTTATCAGCTGTCCTCAAGACTGAGCTAGGACACTTTCTCTCAGTCTGCAAGGTGCTACAAGACCCTTTTGGGTATTGATCCAGTACTAACACAGCTATGTTAGTCTATGAATATCCATAAAGATTACTGCACCATAACATTTTGCACTAGCTTGCCATCAGACAAACGACTGTCATGTTTCCTCACCCAGTGACTCAGAGGCAAGTCTAACCCACTTCAGTCAGAGATGAGGAACTGCTACATGTACATCTAAAGAGCAAAGCTGCATGATAGACACTGAAGAGAAAAGTTATTTTCTGCCTGGGCAAGGAGGAAAGAGCAACTCTTAGGAGGCACTGTTGATGACTGATAAAGTGGAGGGGGGGTGATGGACTTGGGGGAAGCTGATGGACTTAAGGTGATCCAGCAGGAAATCCCAATAGAGAGGATAGTGGGTCCAGATGGAGCAAGTTCCTTACCCAGTGAAGACAGATTCTCATAGTTTTCCATCATAACCTCAATGTACAGAGATCTCTGGTTTGAATCCAGGAGGTCCCACTCCTCTTTGCTGAAAGATACAGCCACATCCTCAAAGGTCACCATTTCCTGCAATCAAAAACCAGTCTGCATTCAGGAAGACTAATCAAAGATGGAAGAAAAGCACATGGTCTGGTCCTGAGAGGAGATGACTACTTCAGAATGCAAATGAAGGCAAAATACATGTCGTTATAATCACAGATTAGTAAGGTTGGAAAGCACATCAACAGTCATCTAGCCTCAGTAGTGCAGAAATCCACAGTTAAAGGAAGGCCATCTAACCCTTGCTTGAAAGTCTTCCTTTAGGAAGAGTCCAACAGCTTCTGAGGGAGTTCCTGTCAATATCTTTCTCAGACTGGTGTCTAGAATAAGAACACAGTGCTCTATGTGAGGTGTGACAGAACAACAGAGCAGAACACTGGACACTCCCCCTGAATGCACAGCAGAAAGAAGCCAGCACAAAGGTGGAATCCACACAAACCATGTCATGTCCATCACTGCTCTAACAGGTATGTGAACTATATAGAAATACTTTGAGGAAATAAAAATAAATAAATACAGCTTTGCTAAAAAGTCACCTCTCGTGGGCCCTCTTTCCAATCTTCTTTCATGACCAAGCTAAAGAATTAAGAACTACAAGGGGAAGCCTATAGGGGGACCAAAAGGAAAAACTACATCTGAGCAAAGCAAATGCTAAAATACAAGAAGCCTTTTCAGAGGGGACCAGCTCTTCTGGACATGTGTAGCATGTCGATAAAATTCAGCCACTTCCTTAATGGGAAGGAATTCCTCATCCATTCTGTGTTAGGGCATCTAATATTTCCTGTCTAAATGCAGAACTTCACATTTATCCCTGATGAATTTGTTGCTTAGCCAACTTCTCCAATCTGTTAAAAATCTTAAAATCCTGTCTCTGTTGTTTATACCTACTCTGGAAGTTTTAAATACAGCTATCAGACAGGAACAAAAAAAAATAAATCAAAAGTATAATGATAAAGAAGCAAGTTTACAAGCTAAGAGCATTTGCTGATGATGTCATTTTTTTTTTTTTTACAGGACCCCTTGGATTTGTGGATGTTATGGGTTACTGGCCATTTTTAAATTAAATAAAGAAAAGACAGTTATATTGACAAAAATTATGACAAAAGAACTGAGGTTTTACCAAACCCTCCCAGTCTGGGGTCATCTGAAAAACTGAAGAGCAACCCCTCTTATTCCTTCACCCAAGTCATCTATAATGATGCTGAAGAACACTGGACCCAGAACAGAGGGCTTTTTCGCACTTTGGGAAGAAAACGGGGCAGTCTGTTACTCACCAGACTGGCGCACTCCCTCCGATGATCCACGCTGATCCAGAGAAGTGTGTGCCCGCGCTACACACTGCTCCGGGGACGAAAATGGAGGCTTCCGGTTGGTGGAGGCTCTCCACTAACTGGAGAAGCTCACCAGCCAGAAGCCCGCCCCCGGAAGATCTACAGCCTCGCGCTGGTGCGAGCCTGCAGATCTACACAGGAGCACAGCGACGGACTGGGGCACGCCAGGCTATTGAAAGACCTGTTTTAAGCAGTCTTTCAATAGCACGGCGAACCACCAGTTCTGGTCGTTCCAGAGTGGGCTGAAGTCCGAAACTACAGAAAGTAGTCCGGACCCAGTTCACCCCCAAGTGCAAACGTCCTCGCTGGAGGACGCGCTGCCCCGTTTTAAAAACAAAATGCAGAAAAGGCCAGAACCTTCAGTATCACTTCTCTCCAGGATCAGGAGAAACCACTTTAGAGTTTGATATGACAACCAACTATATTATTAACATTAACATTACTATTGACTAGCCCAGTGGTTCTTAACCTAGATTCTCCAGACCCCCAGGGGGCTGTAATGCCCTCACAGGGGGTCCATAAAGCCAAAATTGCTGCTCACACTGTTTCCTCCCCACAACATACCAATTGGCTGATCAGAACCAAGGCAAAGGCAGGCTGGGCTTACATGAACTGGCAGCAAGAAGCAGGAGAAAAGTTTTCTCTTCCCCTTCCAACACTTCTGATGGAAATGTATTTCTCCCTTCTCTCCCAATTTGAAGACCCCCCAATGAACAATTTTAAATAAATATTTCATACACATTAGGGTTTTAAATCTTGAATTCAGTCTTAACGGTCTGTGGCAACAAAAGATATTTTAAAGGGGGGGTCCCTAGTAAAGAAAAGATTAAGAACCACTGGTCTAGCCCACATTTAACCAGCTCATCCGCAAGATTATTATTGAGGACCTTGTTTAAAGCCTTTCTGAAATCAAGACGAACTACCAGCTTTCTCTCTCCCCTCTCTGTCCCTGCCTCTCTCTCTCTCTTATGATCTAAAAATAGGTAAGATTAGTGTGGTATGACCTGTTTTGAAGAAACCCATGCTGACTTTTAGTAACTACACTGTTCTTTTTGAAGTGCTCACACGCCAATTGTTTAATGATCTCTTCTAGAACCTTTCTTAGTATTTATGTCAAGCCAGACAATCAGTACTTGCCCAACTCCTCTTTTCCTCCTTTTTGGAATATGGCGACAATATCTACCTGCCTCCAGAATTCATGAAGAGCAATTCACTTCATGAATTCACAGAATCATAAGACTCACAGAGTTGGAAGAGACCACAATGGCCACTGAGTCCAACCCCCTGCTATGAAGGAACACATAGTCAAAACACTCCCAGAAAATGACCATCCAGCCTCTGTTTAAAAACCTTCCAAAAAAACCCTGAAAGAGTATTGACCCAGATGACACCTTAGATCTGCTTGATCTTGCTCTGGAGACCTGAATTCATGTCACGTAGCTAGGTGTTCCCATACTGCCTTGTTACCTAACTTGAGGTGTAGTCCCCTCACTGTGGCATTTATTCCACTTTCCACACCAGATTGAGCATTGTGACAGGCCCTTACTTCTCCCAGATTGGTGTGCCAGTTCCCCAATCTGATATGGCACCCTGTCTTTACCATATAGCTCTGCCTCCCCCGCTTATAATACCATCTTTGTATAAAAGGGTGAAGGTTTTCGATGTCTATTTAGAAGCCCTTAATAGTTTTACGATAACGTATTTTCTGTTTCCTTATAAACTGTATACAACTCAGCTGAGTCAGTATTTATAAAAATAAACTGTAACTTTTATTTAGATTAACAACAAGAATAAAGCATATGCTGGTCAAAGTTAATACATTTCTTTAGTTCACGTCTATCTTTAGGCACACATATAAAGGTCAAGGATTATAACCAACCCTTTGGTTAGACTCCCACCAAAAGCTCAGCCCTCAGTCACACTTTCTGACCAGATTCTACTGGGTTCAATTACTCTTCTGTCTCTCACTAGGCTTCCACTGAGAATTCTTAATCTTTATAACAACAAATTCTTAATCTTTATAAGCACTATTTCTTATTCTTCTCCTGAATATCAATATGGAAATCTAATATGAAGGTCTGATTTAATTAACATTCAGGCAAGAAAAGACAGATATAGACATTAATACTACGTAGAAAGGGGGAGGAGAGAAGAAAAATATAAAATAAACCCATGAGAAGAAAAGTAATATAGAAGTAGATATATGACTCTGGCTTGTAATTTATAATTCTAAAAGAAACATTTCCCCCTATTTCTCTTTCCATATACTTTTTAAGGTATTCCATTCTTGATTCAATTTATCTACACTTTGAATTTGGGTAAGCATGGTTACTATATCCATCTGCCACATATCAAGCAGTTTAAATAGACATTCTTCATTTGTTGGAGTCTCTTTAACTTTCCATTTATTAACATAGAGTACCCTGGTCACTGTAATCATATTTAGGAGTTGACTTCCATATCTTTTTTTTCTTTTTTTGAGTAGTTTCAGATAAGTATAGATTTATTTATTTATATTCCTCACCTTTTTGAATAAGTTAAATATTGAACAATATTATAGTTTTAGACTTATATTATTGATCTATATTATTATTACTGACTTTGTATTGTGATATACATATATAACCAATTGTATTTCATGGCTGTACTGACTATAATGATGGTTGAACTTAATTTAAAAAAAAAGGGGGGAGGATAATTAATTAAAAAAAAGTTCCACAGAGAAAGGGGCTTGAGACACAAATTTGAATCTCTTGAAACCCAAACCAGCTCTCTATCCACCACTCCACACTGGGTCTTCATTTATAAACATGTCACACTCTCATACCACGCTGGTGGTGGTATGAGAGTGTGAGGTATAAAGCTTCAGAACTACTACAATAATCTTGTGCATGTATCTGAGAGAAAAAGGACCGCATTGGTTTTGAAGGGTGTATAAAGATCCCACACTGCTTCACCCAGGGAGGAAGATTTTGTCAGAAACTGTCTTTGCTCTCCAGATCTGGAGACCAGATAGGTCTCCTTTGGACCCTGGAGTGGCTGTAAAAAAAACCCAGACTGAGGTGTCCTGTAAGTGCAGAAAACAGACTTTCATATCCGCCGCCTTTCACTCCATTAAAAACCCACTGAGCAGCAAAAGATTATCTCTTACCCGATCTGTTTCGACTGCTGTCCTTTCAGGTACAGGCAGAAACCCCATTTCCCAGTCTGTGAGGGAAGAAGAGCAAAACATACAGGAAAACATATCAGGAAGGCACTTCTTCTTTATCACAGAGAGCATCTGACTTTGAAGAAAATGTCTTAAAAAAGACCGGAAAATCCTGGGGGCAGGGAGAGGAAAACCTACATCTTACACATTTATAATACTTGTAATGCCTTCAAAAGGGACCAACATAGAAAGTAGAAACCCTCCACATTCACGAGTTTGACCTTCACGAATTTGATTCACGAGGCATGTGCTTGCCTCCCCCGCCCACATTTTCCTCTTCCTGTCTCTTGCATTCCTCACCCCAGGCTTCTCAGTCTCGTGTTTAAAATAGAGGTTTTTTTCCCCTGTTGGGTGAGCAAAGCCCCCCTCCCACTGCTGAAGGCATGACCTCTCTCCCATGTGGCTGCACATTTTGTTGTGTATTGGTTGCTGACTGGTCAGGTGCTCCCTTTGCTCCTACCTTTTCCTTTTCAAGATGGCCACTGGAAGTAATTAGAACTCCAAAACTCCCCTCTTCTCTGTTTGAGGGGAAAGTACTAGTAAGCCTTTTAGGTTGTCTTTTTTCTCTCCCACCAATGCCATAGCCAGAGGCAAAGGAATGAGAAGCGGAAAGCTCCAGAGGGGAATGGGAGGGGAATCACGGGTGGTGGTGGTATTTGCGTATTTTCCACTTTCACAAGGGTTCTGTGCCCTGAACCCTCGTGAATGTGGAAGGGCTGCTGTATTCTCAAGCACATGTGCCTCCTCTGCCATTCTCCTCCCATCCGCATGCATTTTGCCTGGTGTGCAGAACTTGTGCCAAGGCAAAATGGAAGGCAATGGGGGGTGGTGGAAGAAGCCTCGTGTGAACCTTCTTTTCCCTCTCCAGAGCTCCCCACTTCATGTTCCCATGCAAACCAGACTGATGTATACCTGTATGATTAGCAGTAAGGTTGGAGCAGCTTACATATATGTAAAACCATAGGACTGATCATTCAGAATAATAATAATAAAATGTATTTCTATCCTGCCTCTCCCCATGGATCGAGGCGGCGAACAACAATAATACATTAAATACATTAAAAAACATACCCAATCCTCCCCACCCACCAACCCATCTAAAATCAACCCCCTAAAACACACAACAATTAACAAATTGATACAGTCCTCTCTTCACATTTGCAAGTTTAGCCTTCTCAAATTTATTATTTGTGAGCGTATATCCCCCTCAACACTCTCCTTCTCCCATTCCCTTGCATTTTGCTGGGCATGGAGAAATAAGGAAAGTGAACCCAGGAAAAAGGCAAGGGAATGGGTGGGAGAAGGCATGCTCATGTGTTCTCCCTTCTAGAATTCCCACTCCCACTCCCGTGCATTTGGCCCCAGCAGGAGAATATGCACTACGGCTAAATGCAAAGGAATGGGGGGAAGGTCCACACAAGCCTTCCTTTTCCCCTCCAGAGCAACACGCACCCAGTCTCATGCCCTGGCATGGAGAACTCACGCTGAGGCAAAACTCAAAGAGAACGGTGGGGGTGGGAGCCCGAATAGGGAATGGGAGAGCAGTTTTTCCACTTTCGCAAGGGTTATGTGCTTCAAACTCTCACGAAAGTGGAGGGGGCCACTGTAATTCTGTCATTGGTAAGATGCTGATGACCACAGTATAGCAGGCTGTAGAAAGGGCTTCCTCAGCAAAATAATGCTGAGGGTTGAGCACTGAGAAAATGAGTGTCTTCACAATAGATGAGCCACTATGAGGAAAAATATCTGGTTGCCATTCAAAAAATTACTAACAGCTCTATATTTAGGATGGAAAAATACAGATAGAGCGAAAAGCCCTTAGTAGCCCACAGACTTCACCTGAGCTGGTCCCTGGGAAGGTCTCGGAATCCTGGAGATTTTGACAACGTGATTCCTCTCTCGTTCCGGCTTGACTGGTGCACCAGGAGCCGCTAATAGGGAGAAAGGGGTAGGATAAGGGGATTTAGATAGGAGAGAGACTGGACTAGAAAAGAGAAGAATTTATAGCAGGAGTGGAAAACAACTGACTCTCAAAATGTTGTTGGGTTGCAAATCCATCCTCCTCCACCAGTGGCTCTGCCGAGTCATGGTGTGTGTGTGGGGGGAGTGGAATTCAGTCCATCTAGAGAGCGACATATTCCATGGGCCTAACAACAATTGTTGTTTTTGAATGCGTTCAAGTCAATTCTGATTTATGGCAAGCTTATCACTGAGTTTTCTCAACAAGATACACTCAGAAGGGGTTTGTTATTGCCCTCCTTTGAGGCTGAGAGAGTAAGACTTGCCCAAGATCACCCTGCGGGTTTCCACAGCTAAGCAGGGATCTGAACACTCGTTTCTCTGAGTCCTAGTCCAGCACTCTTGATTTCATAAAAAAAGAATGAAGGTCATCAGATGACAATAGGTTTTGAAACTTAAAATTTGTATTATGATATGAAAAGTGTAAAAGTAGATTTAAAAGATGTACTCTTTTGTTCTAAGATGTTATTTCATGTATAGATGATTATCTTTTGATGATTGTTCATAAAGTAATCTAGAATAAGTTATCAATGAATTATGAACTTGAGAAATTAAGTAAATAAATAACTAAAATGGTAAGTGATTAGCAACAATTAATAACTATGGGATAAAATGAACGATCCATTAGTTAGGTGTAAATGCTTAAACAGTATGAACTGTTTGCAACAAGGGTGAGAATCAATTTTTAGTTATGTTGTGTTATTATTTGTTTAGAAATGTGTAGATGAGGATGTTTGTTAATGTTTATATGGATGTATTTCCTGTTGTTGTTTTGTATGTTTGGTTTGTGGGTTTTTTCCTTCCTTTTTACTTAATAGAAAAAAAATTCAAACAAAAGAATCACTACACCATGCTGGCTCTGTCTGAATTAGAGTTGAGTGCAAACATGTAGGGGTTTTTTTTAATTAGTTGCGCTTTTGCTCACCTGAGTTGCACTGAGAAGCAACCTCCACCTTCTCCAAGATGAGATCATTTGGCAACCATGGGCTCTGTTCAAGCCAGGAGATCAAATCAGCCTTGACACGTGAGAACTCGGCTGTAGAATTCACAAGAAAGGGAGAGAAAGGGAAAGAAGGAGAATTCAAGTAGCATTCTGCAGTTGACACCGTGTTCTAATCTAACCAAACAGACCATCTTAGACACCTACCTCAAACACAGCCTGTATCTTTTTAATAATCACAAGGAATTATTACCTCCATTCAAAGAAACAAATCAAATCAGGTCAGCAGGGACAGAAATTCAATAATAAAGACCGTCATAATGACAGTAAAACTTACATATACAGCGTTCCCACAACTCCATTCCAGGAACCCCCGCATAAAACAAACAATGTGAAGCATTGCGTCCCATTATAGTCAATGGATGCAATGTATACACACCCACAGCAGCGTGGGCACGTGCCTGCCGCACCCGTTGACTGTAATGGGATGTAACGCTTAACACAATCCTGCAATCATGTGTGCAGAGGTCATGTGAGAGGACAGCCCACTGTACTTCAAACACTGACAGTAATAATCCATAGAGCCATACTGAGGATCATGGATAACGGGTAAGGTTCATAATCAAGTGCATGATGCAGAGAAGCTTGTCTCTGCCAAACAATGCTTCAGGACAATGCTGAGAAAATGAGTCTTTCCACACCACCCAAAATTAAGGTAGTAGTCCTTATCATTTACCTGAGCTGATCCCTGGAAAGGTCTCATATTCCGGCTGCTGTAGGTCAGGCTGCTCCTCTTCTGGTTCCAGCTTTATTATTACATCAGGAAAATCTGATCCACAGAAAGGGGTAACAAGAGGGAGTTTAGACTGGCTTCCTGGTCTTGAGAACAAGTTTTCACAAAAAATTCTAGAGGGAGATTGGGAAACATTTGGCCCTCAAAGTGCTGCTGGACTGCAACTCCCAGCAGCCCTCAACACTGGCTGCATTAGCTAAATGTGTAATCCAACAACATCTGAACAGCCTTGTATTCCACATCCTTGAGAGAGACAACTGATTTTTATGAGATCGGCTTTTATATTCTGGCAAAGTATGGGTCCTGTTCAAGTCAGGAAATCAAACAGGGCCTGTTGAGTAAAACTCTTGCTCAGGAAGTCACAGCAGAAACAGAGACAAGACAAGAGATGGAGAAAAGATAGTATTTAAGTGGAATGCAAGATATGGAGTATAAAAGTGTGTGTGAATCAAAGTGGACAAGCCTCCCTCCTCCATTCCCTTGTCTTTTGCTCAGGTGTGACTGCCCTCTAGGAAAACACAAGGTAATGGGGGGAGGAGAATCAGGGGAGAGGCACGGGAGCCTCGCAAATAATCAAAATCACAAAGGTTAAACCAGCAACTGTGGAGGGAGATCTGCAGAGTGATAATTAAATGAGCCATACTGATGATCATTGCTAAGACACTGCCAACACATAAAGCTTTCTCCTTAGACTATACTGCGGAGGATGCTGGGAAAATATTTCTACTTCTGGGGAAACAATCAGGTGTACATTTCTGGTACCAAGATACAAGCACAGGTAGTAGCTCCTATACCTCACCTGAATTGATCTCTGAGAAGGGCTCCGGTTCTCCCTCATGCAAGTCACATGGCTCCTCTTCTGGTTCCAGCTTGATTCTCACATCTGAAAACCCTGACAAGGAGAAAGGGGTGAGAAAATGGAGTTTAGATGGAGGACAGATTGTTCCCCTGTCCTAGATAAGAGTTAATTGGACTTTATACAACATTTTGGAGCAGGAGTGGGAAAAGCTGGGCTTTCAAGAAGCTATTGGACTGTAACGGGACTGTCCCTCACCAGTGGTGCTGTTAGCTAGAGACGAGAGGTTTGCAGTCCAACCAAATCTGGAGGGGCCCCATTCCACGTACATGCTGCAGATTTCAGTGGGAGCATCTTACTTGGGAGTTGTGCTTTCATTCCCTCACCTGCACTGTGCTGAGTAGCGACCTCCATTTCTCCAAGACCAGTTGATCTGTCAACCACAGTTTCTGCTTGAGTCAGGAGGTCAAATCAGGCTTGATGAGCAAAAATCCTGTTCGGCAATTCACGAGAGAGAGGGAGAGACAGTATTCAAGTCGGTGCTAGGATGCAGACATCAAACTGTGGGTTCTTTCTTTACCTACTATACAAAAGTCAAAGTCTGTCTGTCTGTGTCAGGCAGGCAAAGATCTCATATGATTGGCTGTGTGAGGCAAGAAGACCTCATATGATTGGCTGGCTGTGAAGATTCTATGGAATACTGGGGTTGCCAGTTCAGGGAGGGGCCTTTGGAATTCTCAACCAGAGACCTCAGGCCAGTTGCTATGGAGACGAGGCCAGGCAGCAAGAAGGAGGGCAGTGTATTACCTCAGGAACCCAAACTCTGTATGTTAGTAACTCTGAATACAGATTGGATTGGGGAAAATGGGGAAAAGTTACACATACTGGACAAGACAGATTGGGGAATTAGAGACACAGAATCTGAAATCTGAGTATTTCAGCCGCATCTAATTCCTAAGGCAAGGGAAGGTAATTCCAAAGGCATTTCTAACAAGTATTACCTATGAGGAAATAAAACCTCGGACAACGCCAGATAAATACGCTAGTCTAATATATAAAAGTCAGAGTTTGTTAGTTTGTCTGTGTCAGGCAGGTGAAGACCTCACATGGGTGGCTGGCTGTGAAGATTCTGTGGAATCCTGGGGTTGGCCGTCTAGGGAGGGGCCTTTAGAATTCCCAGCCAGAGAGCTCTTGGGCTTGAGTCTCTCCTGAATAGGCTAGCTACTATGGAGATGAAGTCTAGCAGCAAGGAGGAGGGCAGTGCATTCCCTCAGGAACCCAGCTTCTGTATGTTAATAACTCTGGATACAGATTGGATTAGGGAATATGGGGAAAAGTTACAGGTACTGAACAAAGACAGTTTGGGGAATTAGAGACACAGGATCTCAAATCTTCTAACAAGTATTACCTTAGAGAAAATAAAATCCTGAACAACGTCAGGTATATACGCTAGCTCTTAGATCAAAACAAGGCACCAAGGCACAAAAACCAAATTAGTGCATTATTAATGGCAGCCAGGCATAAAATTGTCAAAGCAGGAAATCTCAGTATGAAAGCACGATTTAATCCCACCTGGACCATTACTTTATATGAATAGCGGCTTCAACACTGGAGTACAACCCTGGAGTCCAGGGTTCAGTTCCCCACTCAGTTATGGAAACCCATTGGGTGACCTTGAGTCCATCATACACTCTCATCCCCAGAAAAGCCTGTGTGATAGTCTCACCTTAGGGTTGCCGTAAGTCAGAAATAACTTGAAGGCACACAACAACAATAACAAACTAAGAATGATGGATGGACTGGATAAAAATGACTGTTTTATGGAAATATGGTTCATTTTCTTGGATGAGACAAAGGTCAAGGTGCACAACAGAGGTCCACCTGCAGCTAAGACAATTTTGGCCAGAATTCTAAGGCACCACCCTTCTAAGGCACCACAACCACTATCAAATAGATGTACATGCTTTGACTAGAGCCATTTCCACACTAGACTGTTACAGCGCTGTGATTCCACTTTCAACATCCTATGGAATCCTGGGGTTTGCAGTTTCGGGAGGGGAAAGAGGAATCATAGCACTATAACAGTCTAGTGCAGAAATGGCTTAGGACTCTATCCTTAATCTGCAGAGAAAGGAAAGCAACCAGATTATTGTCAGAGCAACACAGCCTACAAAAAACCAAACCAAGCTGCCTTCTAGATTCTTTCTTTCTTTTTATTGTTTATTTTACTTTTACTGCGTCTCTCTACTGTAATGGGGGTCTTGTATCTCAATTCCTCTTCAATTAAGGTGCAAAAAAAATTAAGGATAAAATAAAACTGAAGCCTGGGAAAGGATCCTGAAATGGATGACCCACATTCTTCTTTTATGTCACTCTCCATTTAGAAAAAACCCTCCATCCAAAATGAGGCCTTTCCTGGCATTGTAATCGGCAGCAGATGGGGAGGAGATCATAAAAAAAGAAGTAAACAATTATGTGATTTATTTTTTTAATTATATCCTTAAATAAGAAAAAAAAATCATCAAAAATATTATAAGAGTTAAATATTAGCACAATTATTTAAAGAGACAGGTAAAACAAAGTCCTAAGCAAGGAAAAATAATAATAAAAAGAAATGGCAATGTACTAAATCAAAAATCCATAACAATATCACAGAAGTTTAGGTAACGGAGTATTAATAATTAACAGGTAGTTATAACATTAATAGTAAAAGAAAAAGAATAGAAACAATGGATATATAAGAGTGGCTCCCTTCCCAACCAGTGAAATAAGTTTCCTAAAAAAAAATCATTTCTCCTAGAAATTACAGTATATAGGATTATCAGATTTTCTATAATATATACCAGAACTCTTTAGTTAAGTTAAATAACAGGCTATTATAGTTACAAGTATAGTTAAATGGTATAATATAGTATATTGGACTTAAATTTCATAATTATGTAATTTATGACATCTGCATATTTTATTGCTTCTGTGAGATTTCCCCTCTCTTACGCCAAATGAACACTGCTGGTTCAAAGTAATATGCCCCTTAATAATCTCCAGAAAGACCAACAACTGTGAAAAAATGAATTAATAGTAAGAACCTATTTCAGAATAATAATCCCCTCTCCTTAAATTGCCCACACAAAATGTATCTGAGAAAAGTAGGTCAGCTATTATCCATCCCAAACACCATCTTCAAAGGGAGTTTTGTCACACGTAAGCAGGGAGCAAAGCTTCTCTGGGGAAGATGCTCTACAGTTTACATGGACCAGCTATAGAACAAAACAGTCCTTGCGTTTCCAGCCCCTCTAGTTCAGGTGGACACACAGACAGAGCTAGTGGTTGAATGAAGCGCAGGGGAGTCCATATGAAAAGAGCCTGGTTTTGACATAACCTGCTCTGGCAAATGTCAAGATCAGAACCTGGGAAGATATGAAGTAATCAACATGGCCAGATGTTCCCAGAGCATGTCCAGAGGGCCTTCTTTTCACAACTGAGGAAACACAGCCAGCTCCCAACACATCCAGGATTAATGATAAGGATTTCTGGATTGGGGATGGGGTTTGGAAAACTTCCACATTACATGGACTTTAGAATGGGTGCATCTCACTTCCGGAATTACTTGCTGCTTAAGCACTTTTGGCTGAAGCCTTAAGCCACTTAAAGATCATTTTACTAAACAGGAATACTCTTCAGATCTAAACCTGGTTGCTTCCTTTAGAATGTGCAGTTAGCAGAAGGAAATTTGGCTGCCTGGCCAGAATCGTCCTCACTCAATGGCAGTATCTATAGAAATCTTCCATCCGGTGAGGAAAATTCCCAGGGTTCCTTCTGAGCTGCCCAAGAACGTGAACTCTTGAATTCATCTTTTCATCTGGCTTAAATAAGTTTTTCTGTTTCTCAGTTTTGTTGTTTTTACATTGTTATTGTTGCTATTAATGGCTGTTTGAGTCTTAGGAATCCTGCTCTCAAATCCCGTTCTGAGGAAAGGCACTATTACTGAAATCTGAAAATAGATTAATAGATGTGCCTTAGCATATTTGGTCCTCATCCCTCTCCAGGATTTCTTGGAGTCTAACAAGGGGATCTAACCAGGTCTTAATAAACTGATTTTCCACTTCTATATTCAGAAATCAACAGACAATATTGGGGGGCTGAGAGAACTAGGCTGGGGCTGGAATAAGCCCTTCTGTCAGGCTGAAGACGGAGGAAGCTTGTTTTCTGCTGCTCCACAGACTCGCACATGGAGCAATGGATTCAAATTACAGGGAAAGAGATTCCCCCCAAACATCAGGAAGAACCGCTCCACAGCGGAACATGCTGCTGCCTCAGAGTGTGGTGGATCTCCTTCCTTGGAGGTTTTTAAACAGAGGCTGGATGGCCATTTGCGGGGGGTGCTTTGAGTGTGTGTTCCTCCATGGCAGGGGTTGGACTCGATGGTCATTGTGGTCTCTTCCAACTCTATGGGCATTTCCACCGTACACTGTTATAGCGCTCTTATTCCACTTTCAACTTCCTGAGGAATTCTGGGGTTTGTAGTTTCTTGAGTCCAAAGAGCTCTCTGGCTGAGAATTCTAAATGCTCCTGTCTAAACTTCAAACCCCAGGATTCCTTAGGATGCTGAAAGCGGAATAATAACACTATAACAGTGTAGTGTAGAAATAGCCTATGAGTCTATGAAATCCGCATACCAACTTTGGGGGCACTGCTGATTCTTAAAAGAAGAATAGGGAAGGTGTGGGTCTCCAGATGTTAGACTCTTAATTTCCCTAATCTCAGTTGTGATTGACCTGGCGGGATATGGAAAAAACATCTGGAAGATCACAGGTTCCCAACTCCATGTGAGGAGATTAGGCAAATTAAATGCACACACCCACACCCACAGGCATATGCTCTCTCTCACACAGACACACTTCTCTTATGCCGTTTCCACACCACACTGTTATCCCGCTCTCATTCCACTTTCAACTTTCCGTGGAATTCTGGGGTTTGTAGTTTCTTGAGGCCAAAGAGCGCTCCAGCGGAATCATAGCACTAAAACAGTGTAGTGCGGAAAGGACCTTAAAGCAACACTGATGCTCTCCTGTGCTCGCACAGTTCCAGGTTGAGGATGAAAAAGATGCAAAGCCAGATGCCGAAGAAGCAACCCTTTCCCTTCTGAACCCCCCCCCCCCAATTTCAAGTGGAGTTGCTGAGAAGAGCAAGCGCAGGAAGACTAGATCGCCCCTGCCCTGATCGCCCATCCCATCCTCCCCCCTCGGCTAAGGAGATCTTGCAGCCTCTCCTGCCCAAAGACCCGCAGGAGCTGCTAAACCAGGCGGTCACCCATTGGGGAATAAGAAATACCGCCACACTTATGGCTTAATGGAAAACCAGGGATGGGCAACCGTTGACTTTGCTTTTAACACCGCCTGAACCTCCGAGGGTCTCAGGCCCCAAGTATAAGTGGGATAGAAATTATTTTTTAAATATTTATATACACACACATGTGTATGTATATATATATGTGTGTGTGTGTGTGTGTGTGTGTGTATGTGTATATATATATATATTCCAGGCCCTTTATTATATTTTATTTTTATTGTTATTTTGCATCCTGGTAGGTCCCAGGGGCATCAAATTGGCTCCCACAATTTCTTTGTTTTTATACACACACACACACACACACATATATATATAAAAACAAAGAAATTGTGGGAGCCAATTTGATGCCCCTGGGACCTACCAGGATGCAAAATAACAATAAAAATAAAATATAATAAAGGGCCTGGAAGTAGCTGGAAGTCCATTTCTGACTCTGAAATACCTTCCATAGTACCAGGGCGTGGGCTGAGACCTATGGAAAAGGAGAGCGCCGGGAGGGGGGGCTGCTCGGCCTCCTTTCTGGCCAGCCAGCAGAGGGGCAGCCAGGGGCGCCCTTTCTCTCTCTCTTTTGGGCTTCGCAGCCCCCTAATCCGACCACCCGCCGCCCTGCCCTGCGCGCCCCCCTCCTTCTGCAGCCGGGTCCTCCCTTCCCGTCCATCCTGCAGCCGGGAATCCCCGCCCGGCCCCTTCGCTCACCTCCTTCCCGACTTCCAGGCGCCCCGCTCGGCTCCCAGGCGGGCGGGAGCGGGCGAAAGGTCCACCGCCGCCCTCGGGATCCTCTTGCTCCGGTGTTGCTTTCCGGTCGAGCCCAGCTTATGGCGTCCTCCACCCGCTCTCCTTCTCTCCGACTCCCGTGTGGGCGTTTCTAGGTCAGCGAACTCCCTTTCCTCTTCCGGTCATGTGACCGAAGCCACGCCAGGCTCCTGGCAGAGATCTAATATCGTAGAACCATAGAAATGTAGAGTTGGAAGAGACCGCAGGGGCCATCCAGTCCAACCCCCTGCCATGCAGGAACACCCTCAAAGCAATATATATATATATAGAAGTCAAGTGTGTTTGTTTGTCCCTGTCTGGCCTCCCGTGATTGGCTGCCTGTGGATATTCTATGGAATCTCGGAATTCTATGGAATCTTGATGAGTTTAGGCTTTAGAATTCTCAGTGGGAGAGCTCTTGGGCCTGGCTGGTTCCTATGGAGGTGAGGCCTAGCGGCAAGGAGGAGGGCAGTGTATTCCCTCAGAAACCCAGCCTCTGAATATAGACTGGATTGGGGAATATGGGGAAAACAGTCAACTGTGTTTGCCTTGAATGGGCTGGCTGGTTGCTATGGAGATGAGGCCTAGCAACAAGGAGAAGGGCAGTGTACTTCCCTCAGGAAGTCAAACTCTACATCTTAATAACATATGTTCATAAGATAACATAAGATGACATAATAAGATAACATAATGGATTGGGGAATAGTGGGGAAAGCTACAGGTACCGTAGCTACAGTTTGGGGAATTAGAGACACAGGATCTCAAATGCAGCAATTCTTGGCTGCATCAATAGGAGTATGGTGTCTAGATCGAGGGAGGTACTGGTACCACTCTACTCTGCTTTGGTGAGACCCCATCTTGAATACTGTGTCCAGTTCTGGGCACCCCAATTCAAGAAGGACATGGTCAAGCTGGAGCAAGTCCAGAGGAGGGTGACCAAAATGGTGAGGGGCCTGGAAGCCATGAAGCCCTATGAGGATAGACGTAGAGAGCTGGGTATGTTTAGTCTGCAGAAGAGAAGGTTAAGAGGGGACATGATAGCCATGTTTAAATATTTGAAGGGATGCCACGTAGAGGAGGGAGAGGGCTTGTTTTCTGCTGCTCCAGAGACCAGGACAAGGAGCAATGGATTCAAGCTGCAGGAAAGGAGATTCCACCTGAACCTCAGGAAGAACTTCCTGACAGTCAGGGCTGTCCGGCAGTGGAATCTGTTGCCTCGGAGTGTAGTGGAGGCTCCTTCCTTGGAGGTTTTTAAGCAGAGGCTGGATGGCCATCTGTCGGGAGCGCTTTGAGGGTGTTCCTGCATGGCAGGGGGTTGGACTGGATGGCCCCTGTGGTCTCTTCCAACTCTACATTTCTATGATTCTATGATTCTATGATTCTATGATCTTTCTAGCAAGTCTTACCTATGAGAAAATAAAATCCCAGGTCATGCTGGGTATATACGCTAGTTGAAAATAAAAGCCTCCACCAGATCCTGTCTAATCTTGGAGGCTAAGCAAGGTGGTGGTTGGTACTCGGATGGGAGACCACCAGAGAATACCAGGTGCTGGAGGGTATATTTCAGAGAAACTATGGGCCTTTGTGCACTACACTGTTATAGTGCTGTTATTCCACTTTCAACAAGATGTGAAGATAGGAATGTAGCTAAAGAGATGATGGGACTTAAAATAGGATTTATAACCTGGGAAAATTTGGAAGAAACCTCCCCCCTCCCCGACTTCTTTTTGTCCTAGGCAATTTCTGCACTACAGTGCTATGATTCCGCTTTCAACATGCTCTGGAATCCTGTGGTTTGCAGTTTAGGGAGGGGCCTTCAGGATTCTCAGCCAAAGAGCTCTTTGGCTTCAGGAAACTACAAACCCCAGAATTCCACAGGATGTTGAAAGTGGAATAACAGCACTATAGCAGTGTAGTGCAGAAAAGCCCAATGAATTGTTCTTAAAGAAATGGATGTGCATAGGATTTGATTGTCTTGATGCCTAACCTGTGCTCAGGACAAGAGGCTACTGTCAAGAAAGAATAGGGGCAAACAGAATTGTTACCTTGACTTCTGGGGGTCCCTTGGGGGAGTACCGTGGTGCGCTCCAAAAATGCAAAGATCGGGGAAACTAGCAGAGCAGTGGCTGTAGCCAAATGAGGGGCAGGGTAATCCAGCAGGCTCTTTTACCTAATTTTTACGGGGTCAGACCAAGCAAAAAGTCAGCCAAACGTACCAGTAACTGGATTTTATTACCCAATGTGTTCTCACGCACCAACGCACTCACTCATTCACACACACAAGGCCTATTGAGAAAGGAAAGAGGTGAAAATCGATAGGGGATTCAGTGGGGAGGGTGTAAGGCAGTGATACTGCACCAATCCTGAAGTCTTCAGTCCGGGAAGCGGGGAGAAGAATGAAGCTCAGCAAAGAGAAGCGGCTGAGGGGATCACTCTACTAACAGAGTGTCAGTCTGCTAGCATGGCGGGGAGTTCTCCAAAGAGACCCTAAAAGACTGGGACTACCTATAGGGCAGAACGTAACTCGACGGCAAGCCCTTTCCCAGGAAGAACAATGGTCAAAATAAAGGGAGAAATGCCACACAATAGCAACTTGGTAGTTTGCATCATTGGTTTATGCAGATGGACCTTGCAGTGTAGGGTTTACTAACGTCGGAGTTGCTCAACCTGGGGAAAACCCAATAATCCACTCAAGTTGGCTATTCCTTGGCTGAAGACCATTTACCTTTGGCTGAAGAAGTGTTTAGCCTGAGGTCCCCTAGGGAAACGTGACTGGGGATTCTCCTGGCTTAACCTATTTTTGGTCATTCGGCCTCTTTGTCTACGTACCCATTCGGGCAACCTTTCTGGCATGGTGGGCATATTTGATACTAAAATATATAATCCCCAGGATAGGGTATGCAGGTGGGATAACAGAATGGCTTCCAATTGGCAAGTGGATCAGGCAAGACTGCATTTTATCACCTTGATTACTTTAGATGCTGAACGTATCATACCTAAAGCAGGATTGGACTCAGAGGAAGGAGGCTGAAAACTGAAGGAAGGAACATTGACAGTTGAAGATAATGCAGATGACTCCGTATTACTAGCAGAAAATAGCAAAGACTTGGAAGGATTACTGTAGAAAGTCCAGGAAGAAAGTGCAAAGACAGGTTTCCAGTTGAAAACAAAAATCATGACCACAGATTATTTCCATAACTTTAAAATAGACAATGAAGACGTGGAAATAGTTCAAGATTTTCCCATCTCTTGGCTCAGTCATTAATCAGAATGGAGACTGCAGTCAAGAAATGAGAAGAAGACTAGGACTTGGACAGGCAGCTATGAAAGAACTAGACGTTATCTTCAAGTGTACTTTACACTGAATACTAAAGTTAGGATTGCCCATGCCATCATATTTCCAAATTCTCTGTGTCGGTGTAAAATCTAAACAGTGAAGAATGTTGAGAAGAAGAAAGCCAACTCATTTGAAATATGGTGCTGGAGAAGAGTTCTAAGGATACCATGAACTGCCAAAAAGACAAAGAGGTCCGAGAGCAAATCAAGCCCGAACTCTCTCTGGAAGCCAAGATGGCTAAATTGAGGCTGTTGTAATTTGGCTGTATCATGAGAAGATACGACTCACTGGAAAAGGCCATAATGCTTGGAAAGGCAGGAGGCAGCAGGAAAAGAGAAAGACCACCTCTGAGTATTCCTTAGGGCTTAAGAAAACGCTCTGAAATCGATGGGGTCACCATAAGTTGACAGGGGAATTGAAGGCACATGCAGACAAACAGGTATTGCCAATCTAGTGCAAGGCAGAGCGCCAGAGTCTGAGGCCATTTCCGCACTAGTCTGTTACAGTGCTATTATTCCACTTTCAACACCCTATGGAATCCTGGGGTTTGCCGTATAGGGAGGGGCCTTTGAAGACTCGAAAGCACTCTGCCTCAACGGCCCCTCCCTAAATGGCAAACCCCAGGATTCCATAGGATGTTGAAAGTGGAATAGTAGCACTGTAATAGACTGGTGCAGAAACGGCCTGAGTTTGGTCCTTGAGTGGTGCTAGATGGGGGAATTGTTAAAGCAGTTTTCTGCAGGGCGGAAATGTCCCCATAAAGCCTTTGCACGTTTTTCTGCTCTTTGCCTCAGCTCTTCCCTGCGCAAAATAATCCCATGTTCTGATACTTGCGCTGCCAGCTTTTCAAAATAGCAATAAGGAACAGACAAAACTGTAGGCATGCAAGGCTGACTTGGAGGAAGTAGCTCTTGACAACTTTGTGTTCTACTTAAATGACAAATGAGAAGGTGGGTTTCAATTAACTTAGAAAAATTAAGATAGTGCCCATCGGTTACATTTCTGGCTTTATGGAGGGCCTGAACCCCAAAATACAGGATTTTTTGGGATCTTGTTCAGTCTATATGAAAAGAAAAGCTTTCCAACCCTCAAACAGGGAACATCCTTTATAATAAGGGGCACCTGCCAGTCTTATAAGGGATAAGCTTTCTGGCCTTCAAATAAGGGATCTCTAATATATAAAAGTCAAGTTTGTTTGTCTGTGTCAGGTGAAGACCTCATAGGATTGGCTGCCTAAGAAGATTCTGTGGAATCCTGGGGTTTGCAGTTTAGGGAGGGCCTTTAGGATTCTCAGCCTGAGAGCTCTTGGGCCTCAGTCAACTGTTTCTGTCTTGAATAAGCTGACTGCTAGGGAGATGAGGCCTAGCAGCAAGGAGGAGGGCAGTATATTCCCTCAGGAACCCAACCTCTCTATGTTAATAGCTCTGAATACAGATTGGATTGGGGAATATGGGGGAAAGTTACAGGTAATGGACAAGTTCCTTATAATTAGGGACACCAAGCAACCCTATCTGATACAGTTGTTTCATGCCTTCAAGGAGTTTCCAACATGTGTGACCTAAGGGGGCCCTATCATGGAGTTCTCTTTGCAAGATTTGTTCAGAGGAGGTTTGCCTTTATTGCCCTTTGAAGCTGAGAGTGTGTGACTTGCCAGAACCTTTCCGTGGTCACGTGACACAGTCGCCCAATCAGCAAGGGCGGAAGGGGGAACAAGGGAGAAGCTTCCAGAACCTTCCAGCAAGAAAAAGGCCTGAGGAGGCCCAGAGAGGGGGAACCTCCAGGAGGGGGAAGGGACAGAGAGCGGGGCTTCCTCCCCCCCAACACCCTCCCAGGGTTCAGGCAGTATCTTGAGCAGAAGAGGGATGAGACAGTCAGTCACCTCAGGGGTCACATTCTTCTAAACCTCGGCCTGAGATGAGCTTGGCTGGTCTGTAAGATCCCAACAGCCAAGTAAGGCCTGAAGGGGGTTCCTTTACCAAACAAGATGCCTTTTCTCTTTGTGTCGCCTGTTTAGAATGAAAACCTTTTTATTTGTAGTATTTCTTACCCGCCTCTCCCCAAGGCTTGAGGTGGGGAACAGAATGGATGGAGTTACAAGTTGTAGTTAAAACACACGTAGAGCCATTCATACAAATATACTACAATTAAATATATGACAGTTAAAAAAGTTCAGTTAAAATAAGATTATAAATACAATTAAAAGCCCAAAACTAAAGTGGGTACAACAGAAAGAAATCCCCTCTGGCTCAAGGGGTGGGAGAGGAAAGCCTCTGAGTCCAGAGATTCCTTCCTTCCTACTGAGCTGCTGCACGATGGGGGTTCAAAATGGCAGCTGTATGATCTCCAGGGGCAGAGGGGGGGGGCTGCCATTTCCTACTTGAGGGCAGGAGACTGCGTTGAGCAAGAGAGTAACATCCCCCCCTTCTCTTACAGGGACAGAGGTGGGGTCAACCCCCAGGCCTCACAGCTACTGAAAGAAGAACACTCTCAGGGATGTGCTTTCTCTAACTCCAGAGGTAAGCTTTCAGCCTGCGACTGTGAAGAGGCCCACTGATTTTGTTACATAACGCTTTTGTGTTGAGTTACCTTCTGATAGCACATTGCACGGTAATCAGGGATTACTCTGTATGGTTCCTTCTTCTTTACAGATACCTCCCAATGCCCCTTGTAGGCAATGTACAGACATGCCTTGTTGTCCAAATAGTTTTCTTTGTTGTACACAACTTTGAGATTATGCAAATTTCCAAAATGAGAAAAAATATCCAAATAGGCATGATCCTAATATTATTAACAACTAATAAATGTTGTTATTAGAACTTAGTGTGACTCTACAAAGAAGATTGAAATTAGTTCCAAACTGGACAAAGAACTGTTTTATTGCAAATCCTGAGGGGCATCTTAACGAGGAAATGAGAAGCTGGTCCTTAGTATGAATATTCCTTCTTGGACGGCCAGAGGAGCAATCCACTACGGTTTGGTTATTCCTTGCATGGCAGCCTACATAGCAGGAGTCTCCATGTCCAAAGTTCTTTTTCAGTTAATGTCCTGGGCTACCACGGCCTTCACCTTCAGTTTCTTTTCAAAGCCTCCTCCAGACTGCTCACCCAAATAATACCTGTAACCTTTCATTTAAATCCTTCCCTTCCTCCCTTTCTTTTTTAAAACAAACAAGGCCATCGAAGAATGAATATTTGCAGTAAATACCCACCTCTCAATCTTTGAATGGCACAGAGGAACAATTCACTGCATTCGGGATGTAGCCAAGCTTTGCCTCTGAAGGGTGGGTCTCTCTGTTTAGTTTATTGATGACTGCAGCACTGTCCGCAGTAAACCCACAGAATCAGCATAATGTTGACTCAGCATGGGGCAGTGGATTCAGGGGTTCTTTTCTAATTAGAACTAAAGAATAAGCTCTTAGCACCTGTGAACATCTGTAGACCCACATCATTTCCATCTCTATTTTCTGTAGGTGTGCAAAGATCCTGAAAAGACCCCATTGGTCACCAGATGTGGGAAGAAAAGAGAGTCTCTATCAATATCTTTCCCTCTGAATGAAGCAGTGCGGAGAGCTCATGAAAGATGCCCTTGAATCAGGTTGAACTTTATACCATCCCTCTGTCTCTCTCTGCAATGGAACCCTTGGGTTTGTTCTGCACCAACATGGGAAAATACTGTTCTTTTCTCAACTGAAGTTAGAGGCACACTTGTGCTTGGCTGTGACTCAAACAAGAGAGATCTTTTTGTTTTCTCAGTTAGAGAGCTGAGGAGATGCCACCCTTGCATCTACAGTGCAGCTCAGTGAGTGGCTGTAGAGAATCCTGCCATCCTGCTCTCCCATTTTCCTATCCTGGGCTTGGACTGGAGCTGCACGTTCTGCCCAGTTGTGGAACTCCAGAGGTTCCCTTAAACTTCTCAGTGGTCTTAGGATATCTATTAGTCCCAAGTATGTTTCTTGTAGGGCTGGCCCTACCATTTCGGAAAGTAGGGGATGACTCAGGGAGCAGTAATTTCAATGTATGAAAGGCAGCAATTTAAGATTTTAGCTTGATTTTCTTATATTTTCCCCAATATGAATGGGGAAAGGTGTTTGTAGAATTTTCTGCCCCCAAACAATCTGTTTGTCTGGGAATGATGAGAGCTGGTGTCCCAAACATTTACAGGGTTTAGGTGAGGCTGGTCTAGAATGTAGAGCAGAATGTAGACAGAAATAAGAAGTTCCTGTCTGGAAAAAAAATATCTCCTTTCACATTGGGTTGCCATCTTCTACATCCTAAAATCCAGTCATCTAATAATACAACTATTATTCAAATTCAGCACATGAATTGTTGCATTTTTTCCCCTTTTACTACCTTTCAACCTTCATGCCATCTTTAGAGTTACAACTAATCTGAGAGAACTAGTACAGAATAAGTGCTTTACCGGGAATAGGGAGAGTCAGGTTCAAATCTCTGCTTCGTCATAGAATTTGCTGTGTTATTTGAACCAGAACGAGCAAACCTCCTTCCTTCTTTCCTCTGCCATTCCCCCCAGCCTCACAATTTGTGTTTGCAAAGCGGGAGTGTGGCAAATCTCTCTTCACCTAGGAAAGCTAGCTCCATCAGAGATCAGTGCTGTGGTCTGGTCTTTTTGCTGACTATTGTTCTACTTTATGGAGAATATGGGGAGCCTTTAAAGATGTGTTTCAAAGAAAGAAATGGAGAAGATAGAAAATCCTTTTATAAAAAATATAATAGAAATATGGAAAAAAAATAAAAGAAAATTAATACCGAATATATCAATATTAACTCCGATAGTGATGATGGAAAAATTTCCAATAAATTTAAGAGAAATAATAGAGAAAGAAATAAAAAAACAAAAAATTTATAGATTAAAAGAATGGATGAAAATAATGATAAATAAAGATAGAATGAAAGAGAGATTGCAGGAAACTAAAATATCCTGGTTTAATTATGTACAATTAGAGCAATGGACAAAGAGTATGAAAAGATATGTTAAGGATTTTAAAGAATATACTAAATTTGAACAAATTATTATTCAAAGAGAAAATATGCAAGAAAATGAAATACTAAAAGGTATTACAAGTGAAATATATAAAATATTAGCAAAAGAACAAGAAGAGGATTTTCTTAGAAAAATATGGGAGGAAGAGATAGTACAAAATATAGATATACAAGAATGGAGAAAAATTTGGAAACAACGTCATTTAAAAAAATTATCAATAAGAATAAAAGAGAATTATTATAAATTAGTGTGGAAATGGTACTTGACTCCAGTGAAATTAAATCAAATAGATGAGAAATATTCAAGATTATGTTGGAGAGGATGTCAAGAAATTGGTACATATATGCATATGTGGTGGAATTGCAATAAGATAATGGAGTTTTGGCAAAAGGTTTTTAAAGAGATAAAAGAGATTATAGGAGCAGATATACCAGTATGTCCAAATATTGCATTGTTATCTATATATGATAAGGTTGAGTGTACTCAAGTAAAGAAAGAATTAATAACAAATTTGTTAACTGCAGCGAGATTAATAATAGCAAAAAAATGGAAAGCAAATGAAAAATTTCAAATAGAGGAATGGTATAACGAAGTGTGGAAAATTGCAATTAATGATAAACTAACATGTAGAATTAGGTTTATGAAAGGTTTGGTTAAAGGGAATGATTTTGAAGAAATTTGGAAAATATTTTTGGATAAAGTTCTGAAAAGAGATAGTAATACTACCCTGTCAAAAGAAGAATGGCAATTTTGGAAAGTGGATTAAATAAAAAGTTGGCTCTGGGGGGTGGGTATTTTTTAGTTTTAGTTTTGTTTTTCTTTTATGTTGTATATTTTGTAATTCTTAGTAGGTGTGTGTGTTAAACTTGTGATTTATAGATTTAAAAGGATAAGTGATGTCAATGTTTTTTTAAAAAAAAAAGTTAAAAGAATTAACAATAGAAATAGATTAAAGGGGATGTGAAAAATATTGAATTAAATGTGTAATTATAATAGTTGAACAGATTTATAAATTTAAGGGTAAAGGTGCAAAATAACAATGAAAGTTAGTATTGCTTAAGAGAAGAGAAAAAAAAAGAAAAAGAAAAAAAATTATTTTTTTTTTAATTCACTATTATGTATATCACATGGTGTTTAATTTTTTTTTTCTTGTTTTGTATTTGTGATTTAGTTATATAATTAATAAAAATTTAAAAAATTAAAAAAAAAGATGTGTTTCAGCCCACCATCCCTCTATTCTGAGGTGATGGAGTCCTGCTGGACTGTGTCATGCCTTGATTCCACTTTTCTGAGCGTGTGCAGTTTTTTGGTTACAGGAGCCGTTGACCTTTGCAGATGTGGCTGTCTATTTCAGCAAGGAGGAATGGGGCCTCCTGGATCTGAACCAACAGTCTTTGTACCTTCAGGTGATGATGGAAAACTATGAGAACATCTCTTCTCTAGGTAAGGAAGGTGGCTCCCATTTTGATCCATTGTCCTTTCTAAAGTACTTCTGTTGAGCAGGTAATCTTTTTTTTTAAATAATTTTTATTCATTATACAATAAAAAACAAAAATCCAAAACAAAAAATTAAAACACCATGTGATATACATAATAGTGGAACAAAAAAAAATTTCAACCAATGCAAACTTACATTCTTATTTCTCTCTATTACCCTTAAAATCATAAACTTGTTCAGCTTATTCTATATCATACTACTTATATATTTTTGTTACCTATCTTTAATTCTTATTCTCATTATATTCATTTTTATTATAATAGTTTCATTCTTAATTCTATATTTTTCCCTTAAATTTAATCTATTGCTATTACTAAATATAATCATATTACTTAACATATCAAACTATCTCTAAAGGTAACCACTCCCCAAAGCCAATTATATTTTAACTTTCTTTTTTTTTCTTTTTTTACATAATTAAACAGCACACATCCAATTTAATCAATACATCACATAATTAACACACACACACAAAAAAGTGATTACCCACCCCCCAGAGCCAACTTTTTATTTAATCCACTTTCCAAAATTGCCATTCTTCTTGTGAAAGGGTAGCTTTACCATCTCTTATCAAAGCTTTTTCCAAAAATATTTTCCAAATTTCTTCAAAATCATTCCCTTTTACTAAACCTTTCATAAATCTAATTCTACATGTTAATTTATCATTAATTGCAATTTTCCACACTTCTTTGTACCATTCCTCTATTTGAAGTTTTTCATTTGTTTTCCATTTTTTTGTTATTATTAATCTCGCTGCAATTAACAAATTTGTTATTAATTCCTTCCTTACCTGGGTACATTCAACCTTATTATATATAGACAACAACCCTATATTTGGACATACTGGTATCTCAACTCCTATAATCTCTTTTATCTCTTGTTGACCAGGTAATCTTGAGGAAAGATATAGTTGCTAAAAAAAAAGCATTCAAATGATAAATGCCCCTCCCACCACTGTGGCCAAATCCTTCTACCTTGGATGAGATCCTTCCTGTAATAGCATCTGGAGCATTCTGAGCGGCCTTCTCTGGGGGCTCAGCCTGTTTTAGTAGTTTCAGGGGCTTTCCCTGCCATTTTCAGGCCAAATAAGCCAGAAATTTGAGGAAAGTTTTAGAAAATGTGTTTTGGAGCTTTGTGGGACAGACATGGGACATCAGGTGTAATCACCGCAGGATCCAGGAGCATACACAGCTTCATCTGGCTCACCGGAAGTTTCTGGCTATATTTTAAGCTGTGTACAGCACTGTTGGAAAAAGTAATAATCCAAATATCCAATCCGAAAGGGGAGGATTAGGCTTTGCTTGATACCTGAAGGATTTTTTAAAATTGCACTCCAAAACAGGCAGAAGTAACTTTCTCTTCTGCAGATGATTCCCGATCCTTCTTGTTCCCTTCCTACTGACTGAACCTAATGCACTTTCTAAACCTGAGAACATTTCTTGTCTGGAGGAGGGACTAGAGCCATGGTGTCAGATTCTTCACACTCAGATTCAAAGGGCAAGTCATCAATGTAGTCAGGTAGACAGAAGTCAGCCACAAGGCCCTCCTGCCTGGGATGGTCACCTCCTGAGCCACCGGGGTAGACAGATCTAGGTAACGTTTCCATATTTACAATTGCTACTCTTTCACAATTGTGACATTATTGCAAGAATTGTAATTACCCCCAATCTATTTTATTGGGCATCAGCTGCTTGGGAAAAAGGTCCATTCTGTCAACGATTATAGCCTGGCTGACTGATATTTCCACCATCAGTTTTGAGGGAGTCAAATCAAAGGAGATTCTTTAGTTAAGTGTTCTGAGTTAAGAACAAATAAGTAAGTAGCTGATTGAGACCACTGGCCCATATGTCTCAATTTCCCTGCTACCACATTACTGACAGTCCAGCACCCTTCCTTCGGAAGATGCTTGTGGAAAGATCACAAAGCCCTGGTCCTCCCAGGTTGCACTTTGTCTCTGCTTCTTCAATTCGGAGGCATTTAATGGTTTCCTTTGGTTATCATGATTAATAGTCATGAAGAAGGGGAAAAAACACAACTTCTCTTTAAAACTAATCTTGCTTATCCTTTAGAATTTTATTTGTTTGTTAAGCCCCATATTTTCTCTCCAAAGTCCTTCACTGTAATACTTGAGATTCAGTCATTTCTCTGCTGGTTCTTCTCCCTAGAACCTGAATGGAGTGAACTAACTGAACATGAGAAATATGGAATCCCTTTTAAGGATGAGTTGGTTCTTGCCAGACGCCAGAGAGCCCATGAAGAGGAGCAACATTGTAACAGAGAAAAGCCTTGGGAATGTTTAAAACACAAGGGAAAGAAATGCTTCAGAGGTGATGCGTGTGCAAAATGTTTTTCCTACAAGTGTAGTCTTGTGAGGCATCAGAGGGTCCACACAGGAGAGAAACCATACAAGTGCCAGGAGTGTGGGAAATGTTTTGCTCAAAAACAACACCTTGTGACCCATCAGATAGTTCACACAGGAGAGAAACCACACAAGTGCCTGGAGTGTGGGAAATGTTTTTCTCAAAAATCAAACCTTGTGAGGCATCAGAGAGTCCACACAAGAGAGAAGCCATACAAGTGCCAGGAGTGTGGGAAATGTTTTCCTGAAAAATCAGAACTTGTGAGGCATCAGAGGGTCCACACAGGAGAGAAGCCATACAAGTGTCAGGAGTGTGGGAAATGTTTTACCCAAAACACAGGGCTTGCTTGCCATCAGAGGGTCCACACAGGAGAGAAGCCATACAAGTGCCAGAAGTGTGGGAAATGTTTTTCTCAAAAATCAAACCTTGTGAGGCATCCTTCTGAGGCATCAGAGAGTCCACACAAAAGATACCGATGCCCAGAGTGTGGCTAGCGTTTTGGTTCGAGAGGCAGCTTTCTGATCCACCAGAGAGTTCATGCAAGAGAGAGAATTAATCCTGGCCCTCATGGTAGAAAAAGATTTGCTCAGCCATCTAAACTTGGAGGTCACAAGAGGACTCGCCCAGAAGGGAGACATGGTCAGTGGAAGAAAATCTTTCCCCATGCATCACGCAGCTCAACATTTGGGCCACACTTGTACCTCCTATTTCAGTTATCACAGTCTCTGAGAAAGGAAGCTCTATAAGTGCTGAGAGTACAGAAAGAGCCATGGAGAGCCACAACGACAGTCCACTTGTGGTCAGGAGAGAGAAACATCCTGCTTTGACTTTTGGCCAGAGACAGGTTTCTGAGAAACATACAAGCAAGGTGGAAAACAAAGAACTCTTCTCGGCTGCATCTCCCAAGCATTTTGTCTTGTGAAACTTCCTACCTCTCATGATGGAGGTTCTGTTCATTTTTCTGCTGTTTCAAGCCCGCTGGTGTCTCTTCTTTCAGATGTTTAAATCAGCCTCGAATTTCGTGTTAAAGTATATGTTCTCCATGGTTATCTAAGAGAGTTCTTATCTTGCTCACTGCCAATTCAGCTTTTTATGCCTATGTTTTTAATATATTACAGGGTGATTTAATAAATGTTTGAATTATTAAGATGATTTTGCTGACTCTGGTCTCCATCTAATGAGTTTGAAAAAGTGGTAGTCGTATCTCATGTAAGACAAATTTCAAGATTCATTAAGGAGATGCATCCTCAACGAAAATGTTCAGGGCCCTTTACAATTTGTACAGTGTGATAAAATAGCATATGTGCGTGGATGATTGAGGTGCTCTTGCCTATTTTCCTTCCCTGATCCCAAGGAGATTTCTCCTGCCCTCCTGCCTGTCCCCCAGTTCGACTCTGTGTCCCTTTGCTCTCTTCCCGTGTTCCAGAGACCCTTGGATGGACCTTTCTCTTGATATCTGTTTCTTCCTTGTTGCTCCTTACACTTGCTGCTTCTTCCTTCAGCTCCCTAGTTCCCTTCAGTTGTCTATTCCCTAATAGGGAATTGGACCTTCATTGTAGGCTTAAACTGAAATAATACTTTAACTGTCTGTCACAAGGTCATCACTTGGGTTTTCTCATTTGGGCCTTTCTTCACACAGAGAGCTGCATTTTTCCTTTTAAATAGGTTTCTTGGCCCTCTTGCACTCTTGAACATCTAAGCCACCTATCTTTCAGAACAAACAGTGGCCATATCTGGATTCCCCAATGCCATTCCAAGTGGCTTCTAGAGGGTCTCAGGTAGAAAATGGGTCCCCACTACAATTCCCCAGTCCTGTTTCAGGCAAACACACACACACAGACAAGATCCTCCAGGTAATTTTGTCCCATGTTTCTTAGAGTTTGAAAGGTGAGGAGCAGCACTTTGAAGGGGGTCTGGAAAATGGTAAGCCACTGGAGAAACCAGCAGTCCCTATGCTTTGGTCCTCCACATGTTTTAGACTTCAGTTCCCAGAAGCCTTAGCCAGCTTGCCCAACAGTCAGGAAAAATCTGGAGGCCAATAATTTGGAAGCCACTGCCAAATTATAAGTTTTCCATATCAATTTGGCAGCCACTGAAAAGTCTCCAGTTCTCAGACTGACTTTGCTAAAGATTTTTCTATAATAACATGGACTCCTCCTTCCTTCACACGTTTCCTAGTGTGTCAGTTTTGTGTGCCAAATACACAACCTTTGATTGCTTAGAAAAAAATGGACTCTTCTGTCATGGTATTAATGCCTGCAGATGACAGATTCAACACATGCTTTGACACATATGGGGACAGAGAAAATATATTTTCCAAATTATCCAAGACACCATTTCTGGGTATCTGAATGTTACTTCGGCCCAGGCCTACCCGGTGATAGCACTCGATATCATTTTGATATCAAAACAATTCGGCCTTCCTCTGCCACTCCGCTCCACATGTTTGCGAGGCCTCCGGACAAGCAGGTAAACAGGTGTGGCCGGTAATTGTTGGACATTCCATTCTCCACCTAGGCAGGCAGAACAGAGCCAATCCGTTGCTTCAGGGACCTCTCCTGCAAACACCCTTTTGCTAAAGGGCGACACTAACAAAGGCGCCCAGCTCTGAGCTGATAGTCTTACAAAGCCAAACGAAGCACCTTGCATTTGCATACTGTCTGACTGGTTGACTGACCTGACCCTGTAGACGCTGGGTTGCAAGATCCCTGCTAAGTTACCCTGCCTCTCGCTAGCTTTAGTGAGTGCTCCAGCTAATTCTCCCCAAAATTGTGTTTGTGTTTTGCTTATTTGGGCGCCCCTCCCGGGTCCCCCAGAGAACAGGTTAACACAAATATTTACCATATTTAAAGAAAGGGTGAACACACCAGAGAAATCCCCCAGGAGAGAGAACAGGAATGGTTTTCCTCCATGAGGGAGGTGACACTAAGGAAACCAGAAGAAGTTAAGAAGACTCCTCATCAATGCTTTGGAAAAGGTCAAAGCTTTGGAAAAGGTCAAGTTTAACATGATCGGCTTAGCGCTGAATCAACAATAATAATCAATAATACTAAACAAAGACATTGTGAGAACTGATGAAGTAATGGTAGACTGGGATTTCTTTAAAAATGTGATAAAGAGGAAAACTCCCCAGCTTGTTCAGGAACTAGAAGAGACTTTGCAGGGAAGAGTAATCCATCAAACCACAACAGGATCCACATTAGAGATGGGCCGTGTTCATATTCTGAGGTAAAAGCTTCATTCAGAGATCATGTTGTACTTTTTAAAAATCAGCTAATGCACATACACAAGAAAAAGCCAACTACCATGAAACATTTAAAGTACCACCACAATTTAAGATAATGTCTGTCTGTCTGTCTGTCTGTCTGTCTGTCTATCTATCTGAACAGTAAAACAAATTGCATATTTACAAGGAGAAGTAATCTGCCTGTCCATAGAAGGTTCCCTGCCAAAAAGGGTCCATAACCATATCCGACTGTGGTAAAAGGCCGTTTCTAGTGGCCCAGTGACCTGTTCCTGGGCAGCTTTGCCAGCACTCAGGACCCCACTCCCCCAATACTCCACCACATCCACCTTCTCCAGGACTGCTCTTCCTGGGCTTCTCTCATGGCTTCGCTCAGTGGGAGTCTCCTCGTCCCTGCAGAGATCCTCAGGCAGCTCTTTGTGACTTAAGGGGAAAAAAGGATCTGCCCAAAGAGTAAAGGGTGTTTACTTTTTACCTCTTGGGTGAAATGTTTCCCACACATAATGCATTTGTAAGCCCTCTTTCCAAAACGGAAATACAGGGGTGGCTGATATGTTGAGCTGCCTGATGCAAGGAGAAAGATTTTCTTCCACTGACTGTGCATCCATCCTGCGTGAGTCCTCCTGTCGCCTCCAATATTAGATGTTTCCGAGTTAGAAAGAAGGCTTACAAATGCAGTGCATATGGAAAACATTTTACCCAAAAGGCACACCTTGAGGTTCGCAAGGATTCACTTAAGTGAGAAACAATACAGATGTTTTAGACGTTTAGAGTGAGGGTAAAATTTGTCCACTCCTGGCATCTAAAGAGACCAGATGACTCATACAAGAGAATAATGCTACAAGAATGCTACTGTGGGAACATAGTGGCCATTTCTGCACAGGGCGAGGGAATCACCCCGTGACGTTACTCACCGGACTTTGGGGCTCCCTGGTCCAGTCCATGCATTTCCAGAGCAGTGCATGGCCGCCACTCCGCACTGCTCCGGGAACGAAAATGGCAGTTTCCGTTTGGTCGAGGGTCTCAACCAACCGCTGAAGCTCGGCCGCCTAAAACCCACCCCGGGTAGATCGCAGGCTCACACCAATGTGAGCCTGCACATCTGCATAAGGGAGCAGTCTGGCAGTGGCGTGCTGTGCTTTTGAAAGACCTGTTTTTAGCGGTCTTTCAAAACTACGCTGGACGACCACTTGGGGTCGTTCCAGAGTGGGCTGGGGTGCGGATTTACTATATATAAAATGTTTTACTAAAAAAAAAAAAAAAAAAGCCTTTCAAATCATCAGAGAGTCGACACAAGAAAGATACTATACCAGTGCCCAGAGTATGGCAAGCGTTTTGGTTGGAGAGGCAACTTTCTCAACCACCAGAGAGTTTATGATACAAAATACAAGAGTAATTACCAAATCTGAGTGTCTGGTGAGCAATAAGGCATTAAGATACAAGAGTAATTACCAAATAAAAAAATAGGAATCTAATTTTAGAGCAAAAGAAGCAGCAGTAGAGATAAAAATCACACAGAGAACAACAAGCTTGAGACATACGAACCCTCATGAAGAAAGGAAAAGTCCACAGAGAAAATGACAGGTAAGCCCTTCTTGGGAGGTCAAGGAACCACCCTCTCTTTTTTCAGGAACCATCCATTAGATGTTACTTTTGTACCTGAAATCACCTCCCTGTACGTTGCAACGCATCACGTGTAGGACTAAGCGCTTTCAATGGCTATGTTTTTAGTCTATTACAGGGTGTTTTGATACATGTTTGAATTATTTGGAAGCTTTTGGTGTCTTCGATCTGCATCTAATGAATGCGTGGCAGTGGTAGTGGAATCTCATGTAAGGGAAATTTCAAGACTCATTTGTGAAGAGCTTTTCAAACTTTTCATGTTGCTGACACGCTTTTTAGATATGCACCATTTTGCGACACAGTAATTCAGTAAGTAAGTGGAGGCAGCCGGTCCACCTGGGCCTGCCCCAGTGCCGCTGCCCTCTCTGGAGTCTTCCTTCGCCCAGGGCAGCGACAGAGGCAACCCCTTCACCTGGGCCAGGCCTACCATGGCAGTGGGAGTGGCAGCCCCTTCACCTGTTACATTCACACAACACACCTACACACTGCAGCCAACATATGAATGTGCCGCGACACAGTTTGGAAATCTCTGCGTTCGGGAGATGCTCCTTTCACAGAAACATTCATGGCCCTGAATGATTTGGTACAGTATAATCAAATAGCCTCTGTGTGCAGATGATTGAAGTGTTCTTGCCTGTTTCCCTTCCCTGATCCCACTGAGATTTCTCCTCCCCTCCTATTTCTCCTCCCAGCTGCCTCTTTGCCCCTTTCCTCCCTTCCCGTTTTCCAGAGATCCTTGGCTGGACCCATCTCTTGATACCTGCTTCTTCCTTGTCTCTTCTTACACTGGCTTCTGCTTCCTTCCCACCAGTTCCTTTCAGTTCTCTGCTCCCTAATAGGAAATTAGCCCTTGATAGTAGTCACCCTCTGGATTAACACTTTAACTGAGTTTTCTATCACAAACAGAAGATCCTGGATGTTCCCAATTGTGTCCTCAGAGTCTTCAAATATTCATTGGAGTATCCGGTGGGCAATAAGACATTAGGATACATGAGTAATTGCCAAACGAATTTTAGACTAAAAGCAGCAGCAGTAGAGATTAAAATCACACAGAGGGGAAGAAAAAAAAAAGCTTGTGGACATATGAACCATCATGAAGAAATGAAGAATCCGCAGAGAAAATGACAGGTGAGTCCTTCTTGGGAGGTCAGGGCACCACCACCCTCTCTTTTTCAGGAGCCACCATTGAACCTAACTTTTGTAGCTGAAATGAACTCTTCATACGTTGCAACGCATTACATGTAAGACTAAGTCTTTGGGTTGCCTTAGTTTTCCTTTGTTCAGAGAGCAGCGTTTCACCTTTTCAATAGGTTTCACTGGCCCCCTTCTACCCTTGAAGATCGAAGTCACCTATTTTTCCAAATTAGCACTGGCCATTTCTGGTTCCCTCAGTGCCGTATTTGGTTATTCTAGGTGTTTTTAGGGGTGCATAGCAGTAGAAAACGGGCCCTCAAACCCACTGCAGTTCCCCAGTCCTGCTTCAGGCACAAACACATGGAGGGGATCCTCCTGGCAATTTTGTCCCACAGTGCTTAGAGCTTGAAAGCTGAGCATCAGCAATTTGAACAGAGCCTGGAAACGGAGACTTGTTAGATTACAACAGTAGTCCCTAAACTTTGGTCCACCTGGTGTTATGGATTCCAGTTTCCTGAATCCCCAGCCACCTTGCCTAAGAATCAGTGACACCTCTGGAGGACCAAAGTTTGGGAACCACTGCCAAATGTAATGTTTCCCATAACAGTCTAGAAACCACTGAACACCTTCCTGTTCTGGCATTGACTTTGGTAAAGATTATTCTCTAATAACAGGCAATCTCCACCACATGTTTACCAAATGCACCAGTTTTCTGTCCCAGTTTTGAGGGAAAAAAGGACTCTCCTGATTTGGGATTAATGATTGCAGAGAACAACTTTGTCACAATCTTAATCTCTGGGAACAGAGAAAATCTCTCTCAGGATTACCCAAAAGACTGTCTCCCAGCATCCAGACAAAAGGCGAAAACACCAGAGAAATTCTCTAGAGAGAACAGGAATGGTTTCCCCCCCCCTTGAGGGAGGTGACATTCTCTGTGAGGGGAGTTCTAGAGACTGGGGGCAGCCACTGAGAAGGCCCTCTCCCGAGTTCCCACCAGATGAACCTGTGAAGGTGGTGGGACGGAGAGATGTGCCTCTCTAGCAGATCTCAAAGCCTGGACTGGTTCCTAAGGGAGAATCTAGTCCTTCAAATAACCGGGACCTGAGCCACATAGGGCTTTAAAGGTCACCTCCAGCACTTTGAATTGTGCCCAGAAAGAGACCGGCAACCAGTGGAGCTCTTGCAATGGGGAGTTGTTTGATCCCTATAGCCAGCCAGTTAACAATTTGGCTGCTTCTCTTTGGATCAGTTGAAGCTTTTGAACACTCTTCAAAGGCAGCCACACGTAGATCGCAGTACAGTAACCAAGGCATGTGTCACCATGGGCAGGTCTGATGTCTCATGCAACGGGCATAGCTGTTTGCCCTTACTGATGAGAGGCACTGGTTTAGGACCATAAGGTCTTTCTTGGCTTGTGGTGGAAAGAAGTAATAAAGTTGGGTGTCATCTACACATTTATGGCACCAAACCCCACAACTCTGAAGAATCTCTCCCAGAGGATTCATGCAGATATTAAATAACATGGGGGACAGAATGGAGCCCTGAGGGAACTCACAGGCCAAAGGATAAGGGGTCAAACAGGAGTCCCCTAGCACCACCTTCTGCGTTTGGCCATCCAGGAAACAATGGAGCCACTGTAAAACAGTGACCCAAAGTCCCATCCCCACATGGCAAACCAGAAGGCTACCATGGTTGATGGTATCAAAAGCTGCTGAGAGTTCCAGCAGAACCAGCAAGGACACACTTCCCTTGTCTAGAAAAACCAGGGGGCTGGTTTGGCTCCCCTTTGTGAGAGAGGACGCTCAGGAGTGTCACCCCCTGCTTCTACCCACAGCTCCCAATAAACTCTGCATGTTGGGAGGAGTAGAATCAATAGTACAGGACTTGCAGGAAGGGCCCAGGGACTTAAGTGTCTCTACACTAATGCAAGGAGTATGGGAAACAAGCAGGATGAGCTTGTACTCCTAGTACAAGAAAATAAATACGATTTGATAGGCATCACTGAGACCTGGTGGGATGAGTCTCATGATTGGAATATAGGAATAGAGGGGTATAGCCTATTCTGTAAAAATAGACCAAACAAGAAAGGAGGAAGAGTAGCCTTGTATGTCAAGGATGTTTTCACCTGTGAAGAGATCCAGGACTTAAACCCAGAAAGCCAGGTTGAGAGCATTTGGGTAAGAATTAAGGCAGCAAGAAACAATAGGGATATTCTGGTGGGGGTTTACTATAGACCTCCAACCCAGGATGACACCTTCCTCAACCAAATGACTGCACATTCAAAGAGGAGGGATACAGTAATAATAGGAGATTTCAATTACCCGGATATATGCTGGCAGTCAAACTCTGCCAAGACAGCAAGGTCCAGCAAGTTTCTTCCTTGTCTTGCAGACAACTTCATGGTCCAGAAGGTGGAAGAGGCCACAAGGGGATCAAATATTCTAGATCTAATCCTGACCAACAGGGATGACCTTGTGAATGAGGTAGAAGTGGTTGGATCTTTAGGGGGGGAGTGACCATGCCCTGTTGGAATTTGGCATTCAGTGGGAAGGAGAAGATAAGGGTAGCCAGACACTCATCTTAGATTTTAAAAAGTGAACTTCTATAAACTTAGGGAGCTGCTGGCTGGAATTCCGTGGTCAGGAATAGTGAAAGGGAAAGGAGTTCAGGAGGCATGGGAGTTCCTTAAAAAGGAGATACTGAAGGCACAGTCTAAAACAGTGCCAATAAGGAGGAAAAATGGAAGGCATCTGAAGAAACCAGAATGGTTGACTAAAGAACTCTCAGCTGAGCTAAGAGTTAAGAGAAACATGTATAGGAAATGGAAGAAGGGGGAAACCACCAAAGAAGCATTTAAGCAAGTAGCCAGGAGATGTAGGGAGGAAGTCAGAAAGGCTAAAGCACAGAACGAACTTAGGCTGGCCAGAGACATTAAAAACAATAAAAAGGGTTTTTTTTAAATATGTCCGCAGCAAAAGGAAAAAGAAGGAGACAGTAGGGTCGCTACGCAGAGAAGATGGCGAATTACTCACAGGGGGGAGAGAAAAGGCAGGGCTACTTAACACCTTCTTTGCCTCAGTTTTTTCCCAGAAGCATACAAGCACTCAACCTGGCGGTTGGGGAACAGGGGAGGAAGCAGAGGAAATGAGGCACATAGTAAGTAGAGAGGTGGTATAGGAATACCTGGCTACATTGGATGAATTCAAGTCTCCAGGGCCAGATGAATTGCATCGTAGGATATTAAAAGAGCTGGCAGAGGTCATTTCGGAACCGCTTGCTATAATTTTTGAGAAATCTTGGAGGACAGGAGAAGTTCCAGCAGATTGGAAGAGAGCAAATGTTATCCCCATCTTCAAGAAGGGAAAAAAAGAGGACCCAAATAATTATCGCCCAGTCAGCCTGACATCAGTACCCGGAAAGATCCAGGAGCAGATCATTAAGCAGTCAGTTTCTAATCATTTAGAACGCAACGCGGTAATCACGAGAAGTCAACATGGATTTCTCAAAAATAAGTCATGCCAGACTAATCTTATCTCTTTTTATGATAGAGTTACTAGCTTGATAGATGAAGGGAATGCTGTGGATGTAGCATATCTCGATTTCAGTAAGGCCTTTGACAAAGTTCCCCATGACATTCTTGCAACGAAGCTAGTAAAATGTGGGCTGGACAGGGCTACTGTTAGTTGGATTTGTAATTGGTTGACCGACTGAACCCAAAGGGTGATCACAAATGGCTGCTTTTCATCCTGGAGAGAAGTGACTAGTGGGGTGCCACAGGGTTCTGTCCTGGGCCCAGTGCTGTTCAATATTTTTATCAATGACTTGGATGTAGGAATAGAGGGCATGCTCATCAAATTTGCAGATGACACCAAATTGGGAGGGGTTGCTAATACGCCAGAGGACAAGATCAAAATTCAAAATGACCTGGATAGATTGGAGAGCTGGGCCAGGGCAAACAAAATGAAATTCAACAGAGAGAAGTGTAAGGTCCTACACTTAGGCAGAAATAATGGAATACAGAAATATAGGATGGGGGACACGTGGCTGGATAGCAGTACGTGTGAAAGGGATCTAGGAGTCTTCATAGACCACAAGCTGAACATGAGTCAGCAGTGTGATGCGGCAGCCAAGAAAGCCAATGCAATTCTCGGCTGCATCAATAGGAGTATGGTGTCTAGATCGAGGGAAGTACTGGTACCACTCTACTCAGCTTTGGTTAGACCCCATCTTGAATACTGTGTCCAGTTCTGGGCACCCCAATTCAAGAAGGGTATTGACAAGCTGGAGCAAGTTCAGAGGAGGGCGACCAAAATGGTGAGAGGCCTGGAAGCCATGCCCTATGAAGATAGACTTAGAGAGCTGGGTATGTTTAGTCTGCAGAAGAGGAGGTTAAGAGGGGACATGATAGCCATGTTTAAATATTTGAAGGGATGCCACGTAGAGGAAGGAGGGGACTTGTTTTCTGCTGCTCCAGAGACCAGGACAAGGAGCAATGGATTCAAGCTGCAGGAAAGGAGATTCCACCTGAACCTGAGGAAGAACTTCCTGACAGTCAGGGCTGTCCGGCAGTGGAATGTGCTGCCTCGGAGTGTAGTGGAGTCTCCTTCCTTGGAGGTTTTTAAGCAGAGGCTTGATGGTCATCTGTCGGGATTGCTTTGAGGGTGTTCCTGCATGGCAGGGGGTTGGACTGGATGGCCTGTGAGGTCTCTTCCAACTCTGAATTTCTATGATTCTATGATTCTATGATTCTATGTTCTCTGCTATTGCATGTGATAACAGCATATATGTAGGTTCTCTAGGCACAGAAGTTGGATGCAGAGGCTGTGCAGGATTGAAGATGAGAGATGAGAGAAGGGCATGTGCTTTACAGAGAGAATGCCAGCAGGTTCTGGACTAGACATTTCATATTCCAGGAACCCTCTTTGTTCCTCATGAGGCTGATCCATCCAGAGCTTAACCCAGAGCACAGTTACTGCAGGCAACTGAAGTGAAATACTACTCATGGGGAAGGCAGTGCTCACAACAAGGCCTTTACTGTTTAGCCACTCTGTGCAGAAATTTACTGTGCTTGGCCTGATCAAAGACCACATAGCTGTCAACATGTATCAACATGCAATGCACACCCATATAATAATTGTAACCGGTCTGTTGTATACAACATAGGCCATACAACAGAAAGGATCTTATAGTTGGCTTAGAAACTACAGCTAGTGCTGACCTGAGTGAGCAACCTTACCACTTGCACATTATAGGCCTTTCCGTACTATGCTGTTATAGTA
>CAOLHI010005539.1:0-65402 GCA_948474755.1 Ctenosaura bakeri
CTCATTTACAGGAGAAATGATACAGCCTTAGCTTTATTTATTGCTTTAGCTATTGTTTCTAGAACTAGTTTCTAGATGCAGTTCACAGCATCAGACCTGAGCAATTCCACTGAAATATTTGTGGTGAAATCAGGTGCAGCTATAGAAATCATTCCCAAAGCAATTGAAAAATATAAGGTTGGAACTAGTCCTTTAGAGAGTCGAAAGGATTTATGAAATTTCTTAACAGTATAATTAACTGATTCACTCTAAAGAGCATAGAATCATAGAACTGGAAGAGACCACAAGAGCCACTGAATCCAACCTCCTGCCATGCAGGAATACAGTATCAAAGCACACCTGACAGATGGCCACCCAACCTCTGTTTAAAAACCTCTGAAGAAAGAGATTCCACTGCACTTCAAGGCAGCACATTCCACTGTCAAACCGTTCTTACCATCAGGAAATTCTTCCTAATGTTTAGGTGGAATCTCTTTTCCTGAAGGTTGAAGCCATTGCTCTGTGTCCTAATCTTTGGAGCAGCAAAAAACGGGCTTGCTCCATCCTCCATATGACATCCCTTCAAATATTTAAACATGGCTATCATTTCATCACTTAACTTTCTCTTCTCCAGGCTAAACATACCCAGCTATCTAAGCCTCACCTCATATGTCATGGTTTCCAGACCTTCTACCATTTTGGTCACCCTCCTCTGGACACATTCCAGTTTGTCACTATGCTTCCTAAACTGTGGTGCCCAGAAGTGGGCACAGTATTCCAATTGGGGTCTGACCAAAGCAGAATGTATTGGTACTATCACTTACCTTGACTTAGACACTATACTCCTGTTGATACAGCCCACATCACACTGCTGACTCATGTTCAACTTGTGGTCTACTAGGGCCCTTTTCGCACCTTACCTTTTCCTGGTGCTGGGCAGCAGGGCTCGTGCATGAAGACTTCGGAGGAACGCACTCGCATCCCTCCTGCTTGGGCTTCACAGCTGCTTCCTGGTCGTGCGAGCGCCCTACCTCTTCCGTTCGCAGTGCAGCCTGGGACCTCCCAGGCTGCACTGAGGAGAGGGCGTGTGACCGGCCCAGCTCCGAGGCTCTGCACACAAGTAAAGTGCACGCAGGGCCCTGGAGCAATGTGCGACCGCGCAGCATTTTCAGCTTTGAGCCGAAAATGAAAAGATGCATGCATAGTCCGCGTCAGGCTCTTGAGCGTCGCGCAAATGTGAGTGTGTCATGTGGACCACTCCTCACATTTACGTGACACTCAAGGGGCCCTTTCACTTCAGAAATGCCATGCGAAAAGGGCCTAAGACTATACATTTCATTTTTTCTGCCCAGATGTAGTACTTTTTCTGCCCAAGTGTTGTAGGAGAAATGCTAGCAAACTTCTCAGCAAACAATTGTCTGCTTGATACATCTGTCAAATGAGCAAGAATGGGAGAAAAGATATCAAAGTGGCATTTTGGTTTGCTGCCTCTTGTATAATGCTTGTGTTTCTTGGAAAAGTTCTCTTTGTGCCTTGACATTTCATTCCGTTAATAGGATGCTGCTGTGTTTATTTTTTTGCTCTTGCAGAAAACTACCAGCCATAAATCATGAGAATTTTTTCTCATGAAAATATAGAGGGTTCAGGGCAGGTAAGACTTCACAAGATGTTTTTTTTAAAAAAAAAATGTTGGAATTCACTCCCACAAGATGCAGTGATGACTGATAATTTAGCTTTGAAAGAGGATTAGATAAATTTGTAGAGATGGAGGCCATCACTGGCTACTAAACAGGATGGCTATAGATCACCTCCAGTTTGCTTCTGTACATGACTTGCTTTAAAAGAGATGTAGATAAAGCCGTTGACTACAGAAAACATCCAGAGTAAGCATGCCTCTATGTATCAGCTGCAGGAGAACATGAAATGGAGGATTGTGCTGTGCTTGTGAGATGGCCACAGTCAGCTAGTTGGGCATTGTGTACACACTATTGGACTAGAGAGGCCTTTGGTAGGATCCAGTAGGGCCATTTTTATGTTGTTGTGTTCTTTTTTCTAGACATTTAGATTTCAGCTGTCAAAATAATTTCAGAATGGTCCTGCTTTTTTTTTTTTTAATCAAAGTAACCATATTGGTTTTACACTGGAGGAAATCACTGAATGACTCACCTGGGATTCACCTTCCTGCCATGTGCAAGCAGATGCATTTCTTTAGTCCCCTGTTCCCACTACCCATGCTTTTGATTGATATGTCTTGACCAGCAGCTGCTGAGCCACTGAACTTTTTGCTCCTGTTGCAGAGGTCACTGATTGATAGCTTTTCTCTCCCTTCAGGGTTTCCAGCTTCTTTATGTGCAAAAGGATCGAGCATTCATTTGACATGGATGTCTGCTGCTGGTGGCTGTTAGCTAATGAGAAGATGGCATAGGATATCCTCTAGCTGCCTTTTTGTTGTTGTTGCCGTCATCATCCCTCTTCTTGCAGTTGCATCTTCATGGCTATGATCATCATTTTTACATATTCAGCTGTGCTGGCTGAGAGGGCATTTCAATGTTTGTGCTACTGTCCCCTATGCTAAGTGAGGCTAATTCATTTTGCACTTCACAGTCTTTCTTGAGCACTCACTGGTGGATGTGAAGGTTAAGTTGCATTACAAAGGATTGATTTTTCCTCCTCCACCCCTCTGCGTTTGCCTGAGAGGCATACTAATCGTGAGGCTGAGTGCTCTTTTAAACCGCACAGCTCTTTCAGAGCAAGCACACCTTAATCAAGTGGTCACTTGAATGCTGTCGAGAAAAGCTGGCCTTTCAAAGATGCCCTTTGTTTAATTCCAGTTGTCTGTTTAATTAGACATCTGAGAGTCCAGTTAATTGATTGATGAACAATTAAAGAAGCGTCAGCTTCTCTCCAGAATAAGATGCATTCACCAGCTAAACCCTGAAGTCTGCCCCTTGGGGAATTTCCTCAGCACTTAGTTATTACCTGGGTCTGTTTTGGTCTGTAGCCTTAGAAACATCCACACAAACACATTAGTGGTGCCTCTAAATAAACCCAACACAATGTGCGGTGCTTATTTGAGGCTGTCAGAATTGGTTAAACACAGCAAGGAGAAAATCAGAGAAGAAGGCGAAGAGCTGCCATTCCATCCATTGGAGGTTTAGGTTTTACTTCCAACCAAAGGAGAATGGAATTAGTTGTCATGAAACTACTTCAGCTTGTTCTTAATTAATATTTTCTTGTTTTACAGGCTTAATTAATTTAACCTTGGCTATGGCAATTTGCGGCCATTAATTAGTGCCATTGTAACAATTAGGGAGCTAATAGCAGTGAAAACTCTCAACAAAAAAATTTGGTGATACTAATAAACTAATAAATCCAGGAATGTTGGGATAGCAATAGCTAAGGCGATGGCACTGAATAGGTAAGTGTGTGTCCTGCTTTTCAGGTTTTAAATGGTATTGGACAGAAGTGGGAGTTTTAGGCTGCACTTTGTACTTCATATTAGCTATCATGGCATGGCACAGCATGACTAGGGACAATTTCCAATTTGATGTGCTGGTAATAAAATCAAAGGTGCTTGCACATGTATTCTTGACTGTCTGCTGTCTGGGCCCAGGTTTTCTTGAGGTTTCTTGTCTATTCTTGGCTTCTGAAACAGCACAAATCTTCCTGTAAATCATAATGTGTAACATGCAGTTCTCAAGATGTTCAACTGTCATTAGCCCTTGTCAGCACAGCCAATAGTGAGAGTTTATTGAAACTGCAATCCAGCTTGAGGACCAATTCAAGGCCTGTCCCTACTGATTGTGCACAATAGAGCTGCATGGGAATAGTAACAAAGCAAGCTCTAAAGCGAAGGGTGGACAATGTGCCCTCCCAGTTGTTACTGGACTTGAATTCCCATAATCCCGTAATCATTGCCTGTGCTGGCTAAGGCTGATGGAAATTATAGTTCTACATCATCTAGAGAGATACAAGTGGCTCTCCTCTGTCCTCAGGATTCATTTCTAGAAATGAGGCTACATAAGTGCTACCTGGCCCCTCCCGAAACTGCAAACCCCAGGATTCCATAGGATATTGAAAGTGGAGTAATAGCACTATAACAGTCTAGTGGAAAGGGCCATAGCCAGGTGGTGCAGAACAGCCATGAAGACACTGACATTTTGCGTGGTCCTCAGCCCCTGATGGCAAGCATTCTCCCTCACAAATTTACTTCTTAATGTGAGACATGGTTCAGCCCAGAATTTCACCCATATGAAAATAAGTAGTAAAAGTATAAGTGTGTGGCTATGGAGCATGAGAACCCCCATGAGTAGATATACAGAGCTGGAACTTAGATGAAAGATGCCTTCAAAGACAGTTCAGCTTCTCTCTTTAAAATCTTAAGAGCTATAGATGTTTCCAGTGTGGGTATATTTGGTGGCCTTCTTGATTCTCTTGGCGGTGTATATGCAGAGAGATTGACTACACTGGGTTTTTTTCACTTAACTGTTGGAAGAAGAAGAGGGATTTGCCAAAGAAATGTGCTGGAAGGCATGCTAGGTACTTCTTATTCCACTGCAATTTATTAACAGCATGTGGTCAGCATACCCAACAAGAATTGGCAATAGTCGGCAGGCTTTCCTAATGTGAATATTTCCCTTCCCTCCCATTTTATTTTGTGTATTTTCTTTTTAACTATAGGTGTTGTTCACTGTAATAGTATGGTTTGCAGAGCATTTGAAGGAGAGTAATTTCTGCAGCTTTTTGTTTCCTTTTATTCTACTCCCCATGGCTTCTTTAGTTTTCATTCCTTAGGAGGCCTTCTGTCTCCTACGGCCATGCTAAGTGGACTGTTTGTTCTCTTGTCTAGGGGTGGGGAGAAAAACACAGTCAACCAGAGACTTGTGTTTGGTTTCCTTTTTCTTGAGACCTCATGTAGCATAATATTCTGCACCATGCGGTGGAGCAGTAGGCAGGGAAACAAGACTAAATCTTTAACTAGTGTACACAGAGGGTTTTCAAGAAGCTAGTTTGAATTTGACAACTGTTGTTCATATGACCCCAAAATATTGTGTGACCCATCCTATTCCTTTTTGTACTATTGCAATATTTTGAGTTATCCCAACTTTTTCTTTCTGGTTTGCATAGTTTCTGTTTTGATATAATGCTGTGTCAAATGTCAACAGGGATAGAAGAATATTAAAAAAAAAATTTAATGGTTGAAAAACATATTTCTCAAGTTTTGGGAAACTTTATTGTGAAGAATCCTGGACTGATGAGAATCTTTGCCATTCAAGACTTATTATGTGTAAAATTTGCAGATGAAAACAGGATTCTTTTAATGCAGGAAGTAATATTTATGCAAGAAATACAGTTGCACAAAAAATTGCACAGAAAATGCATGTGAGAATTTTCCACAGAACAAATCCCAAACTTTGAATAGCCTGTGCAGTTTTCAAAGATTTACTTGTTGCTTCCTTTGAGCAGAAAATATCCCTAATGTCAAAAACAATTTTGAATATTGTTTTTAAAAAGTACTTTCTTACTTAGTGTATCCTTTAAAATTAACTTGTTACAACCACTTGCTGCTTTTTAGTTTCACTGCGCCTCCAGCTGAGAGGACTGAGCTCTTTCTACCCGATTCTTGAGTGGGGAAGAGCAAAGTTGATTCCTTTCCTTATGGAAACCAGTGACATCAGGGGATATGGCACCCCACTGATATTTGCCAGGCCTCAGAAGACTGTGAAATTAGTATTCTCATCCCTATCCCAACACAGACCCTTTTGTTGTGATCCTGTTGCAATCCTATGGCCACTCATCACAATCGTGGAATAAATCATTGATGGGTTTCTCCCATCAATGAACCAAAATTGCACAGTCCTCCCACCTCTCTCCTGCACTTACTTGCTGTGGAGAACATCAGGAAGTGCAATGGCTGTGCTTCCTTCCCCAGCGCAGCCCGGGAAAGTGCCGGGCTGTGCTGCGGAAGGTAGGGGCAAAGCCATCATGCTTCCCATCCAGCAGGCAGCCTGTGCGAAGGGAAGTGCTTCTGTAACACTCTCCTCCCAGGAGAGGCAACCCCGGGATCCCCACACGATGGATTTGACAAAAGGAAAGATGTGGAAAGGGCCACAATTCTCCATTTCTGCTTTGAACAATTTAAAATGTTTTGAGAAAAAGGAGAACAAAATAAGGGAACAAAAACAAGGTGCAGTCTCTCTCCATCCCTGAAATCATTGTGAAATATTGGGAGAGGCAGTCGTGACCCCCAAATCAAAAGAGATTTCTGGCTAGCAGTATACTCACACTACATGGTTATATCAGTTTTATACTGCTTTAATTGTTATGGATCCATTCTAAGGAATTCTGGGACTTGTGGTTTTCAAAGAAGTAGCCGTGTTTGTCACTTGCAACATCAAAGGAGGAAGGGGGCAGGAGAGAAAGGAATATAGTAGCACCTTTAAAACTAACTAGTATTTGTATAGTAAAGTACATAGAAATCTATGCTATGGAGTTCCAGTGTCTCTGTTTACAGAGAATTCTAAGTACCACACCAAACTACAGACCCAGTCACAGAGGACAGCATAATGACAGTTAGAGTAGTATGAAACTGAGTCAACAATATACTTGCAGAGGCATCCTGTGTAACTCAGTGAGCACTTTTTGAAGAGCTTGAAAGGTACCTGGCACGTCCTAAAACAGGAATGCTTTCTTTTTCTACCAGTCCCAGCTGAGACTGTATAAATCTCAAGTGCCTAGATTATATCAGTCCAGACAAAGAATTAGAGTCTCTTTTATTGAGGGAGAGGAAGAGAGTTAGCTCTGAGTTCTGAAAAATGCCTTGGCGTGGGAGAGATATCTCTGCAGTTCTGAAATGGGGCAGAGGAATCTGGATGCTTCTTGGAATATTAGCTTGCTCCTCCATCCTCATTCTTCCTATGCATTTGTAAATAAAAACTCAGGCATAGCAAAACACATTAAATGATTAGCAATTCATGCTTTGAAAGAGAACCATATTCAGGTAATTCCTGAACCCTTGGAATTTCTTGTCACTCAAGAAACTGAAGGATATGTAATAATGTTGGATGTACTTGTTATTTAACATTGCATTTTTAAAGGAAGGTGGGGATACTGTGTGTGCAGCCCATCAGCAGAATAGGTGCTTCAGTGCTTACCCTTTCTAGTGGTCAGTTTGTGGGTTGTCTTTGCCCTCTCCCCTTGGCAGTTCTCTATATTTCCAGAATTCTAATAGATCCTGAGCTCTGCTTTTCAAAACTGGTACAAGTATTTGTATCTGTCTGTGCTAAAGAGATAAGTTTGAATGGTAAAGATTTCTAAAGCTGTCCTACATGCCGAAGAGTTTGTCCCGCTCCTCCAATCAATTGCTGAAGAGAGAGCAGAGGCTTGTTCACAGGGTTAATTTCTCAGTGGTCTCTTCTTCATTTTATGCATGTTGTACACTTTCTGAAGCAATTGGTGTCTGGCTAACTGATTTAGATTGTTCTTAGCTCCAGCTTTCAGCCTTTAATTATAGTCCATGAGCGCATACTAATAAAAACAGTTATAGAAGTCATTTCACTAATATTTGCTCAAGGCAGTTAACTGTGAAAAATGAAGTCACACAGAATTGCTCTACAGCAATCCCAGAGCTATATGTGATTGTTTGGTACTGAATGAGGTTTGTGATCCTACCGTATAAATAAAGGAGGGAGCAAAGTGCAATTTTCATCATTCACTCAGCAATTGGGGAGGAGGAGACCCTCAAAATGATGAATAATACTATCTTAATACAAGTGAGCAGTTCTAATAGAACATGTATTTATTATATATTTATATTTTTGTTATTAAAGTTAAGCATGAGTATATTTCATTACAGCTGAAAAAATACTGCTCAGCATCATTTTCATAAAACCTAAATACTCTAAAGCACTGGTTCTTAACCTGGGGTCTGTGGACCCCCAGGAGCCCACAATATCCTAATAGGGGGTCCGTGAAGGCTTGAAGAAATGTTATGAGCTGTTACAGTTAAAAAAGAAAGATGGTCAGTCATACATTGATCTCAAAGAACAGGGGTCTTTTACTGGTGATAGATATCATTTGTACAAATCATTACAATATTTCGTACCATTCAAAAGTTATGAAACTGATTGCAAAAAAATGTACTCAGCACTTGCTACCTCAGTACTTGCTACCTTGTGAGAACACACAAGTGAATGACATGGAGTGGCTAAGAGAAAGCATGTGACATTTCTTGCTATTGCACATAAAACCAGAAGCCACCTTTTGATTTGATATGCGATCTTGGTGGTCCACATCAACAAAAGATATTTAAAGGGGGTCTGTGATAAGGAAAAGGTTAAGAGCCACTGCTTCAAATGTATCAGATCCTGCCTGTTCTTAGAGGCTAAGCAAAGACAGCTCTGGTTAGCATTTGGATGGGATACTATATTTCAGAGGAAAGAACTGACAAAACCACTTCTGAGTACTCATTCTCTGAGAAAACCCTATGCAATTCATGGGGTCACCATAGGTTGACAGGTGACTTAAAGACAAATACACGAACATGCATCCTTTTCATCTGTCCAATAAACGCCAGAGATCATCCAGATAGACCTAAATGCTGTTTAAGAATTCTGGGAATCTACTTTGAGAAAAAAAAATGAGGGGTGATTATCCCTATTCCTCTTTAAAGAAGTTTCTCATATTTAAGTAATTAAATATTTAAACTACTTCAGGGAAGCTTGCAAAATGTGGTTAAAGGGAGGGTGCCATAGATATTTCTGATATACAGGGATTTGGTATATCAAATATGTGGGGGGCATTCAAAACATGTGTAATGCTGTCTTAAAATTGTAGGACACAGAATTATGCTCCAACCCAACTGAAGGGCAAGAACTGGCAGAAGTCATTTCAGAACCACTCACAATTGTGTCTGAGAACTCTTGGAGAGCAGGAGAAGTCCCAGCAGACTGGAGGAGGGGAAATGTTGTCGCCATCTTCAAAAAGGGGAAAAAGGGGACCCAAATAATTATCACCCGGTCAGCCTGACATCAATATCAGGAAGTGGATCATTAAGCAGTCAGTTTGTAATTACTTAGAAAGAATTACGTGATCATTAAGAGTCAACATAGATTTCTCAAAAATAAGTCATGCCAGACTAATCTTATCTGTTTTTATGATGCAGTTACAAGCTTGATAGATGAAAGGAATGCTGTGGATGTAGCATATCTTGATTTCAGTAAGGACTTTGACAGAGGTCCCCATGATATTCTTGCAAAGAAGCTAGTAAAATGTGGGCTGAACAGTGCTACTGTTAGGTGGATTGGTAATTGGTTGACTGACCAAACTCAAAGGGTGCTCACCAATGGTTGCTTTTCATCCTGGAGAGAAGTGACTAGTGGGGTGCCACAGAGTTCTGTCCTGGGCCCAGTGCTATTCAACATCTTCATCAGTGCCTTGGATGAAGGAATAGAGAGCATGCTGATGATCAAATTTGTAGATGACATCAAATTGGGAGGGGCTGCTAATACGCCAGAGCACAGGATCAAAATTCAAAATGACCTGGACAGATTGGAGAGCTGGGCCAAAGCTACCAAAATGAGTTTCAACAGAGAGAAATGTAAGGTCCTACACTTAGGCAATAAAAATGGAATGCACAAATATAGAATGGGGAACACATGGCTGGATAACAGTACATGTGAAAGGGATCTAGGAGTTTTGGTAGATCACAAGCTGAACATGAGTCAGCAGTGTGATGAGGCAGCCAAAAAAACCAACATGATTCTTGGTTGCATCAATAGGAGCATGGTGTCTAGATCAAGGGAGGTAATGGTACCACTATTCTGCTTTGCGTAGGCTTCATTTGGAATACTGTGTCCAGTTCTTGGCACCTCAGTTCAAAAAGGATATTGACAAGCTGGAGTGTGTCCAGAGGAGGGTGACCAAAATGGTGAAGGGTCTGGAAGCCATGCCCTATGAGGAGAGGCTTAGGGGGTTGTGTATATTTAGTCTGCAGAAGAGAAGGTTGAGAAGAGACATGATAGCCATGTTTAAATATTTGAGGGGATGTCATGTCAAGAAGGGAGCTGGCTTGTTTTCTGCTGCTCCAGAGACTAGGAGACGGAGCAATGGATTCAAACTGCAGGAAAGGATATTCCACCTGAACCTTAGGAAGAACTTCCTGAGGTCAGAGCTGTCAGCCAGTGGAATATGCTGCCTCGGAGTGTAGTGGAGTCTCCTTCTTTGGAGGTTTTTAAACAGAGGCTGGATGGCCATCTGTTGGGAGAGCTTTGATGTGTGTTTCTGCATGGCAGGGGGTTGGACTGGATGGCCCCTGTGGTCTCTTCCAACTCTAAGATTCTATTATTCTAGGTTGAAGAAATCTGTTAGAAAAGGTACATGCCACACTTTGCTTTTTTTTGTTATTTGCCACCAAGTTGGGTTCAATTTATGGTGCCTCTATGACTTAGAGGCTTCAAGAACCTCGGTCATCAACAGCCCTGCTCAGCTTTTGCAGATGCAAGGCTGGGCCTTGTTGCATTGACTTAGTCCATCTGCAAGTGCTGTAGGCTACATTTCAGAGGCAGGAACTGACAAACCTGCCTCTGAGTATCTTTAAGTAGGAAAACCCTATGAAATTCATGGAGTCACCCTAAGATAACAGGCAACTTGAATGCGCATATACACACAATGTGGTCTTTGTCTTTTCCTGTCACTTACACTTTTCCCAGTATTATCATCCTTTCCATTGAGTCCTATCATCTTGTACGTCCAAAGTATGATAATTCCACTTAAAAATTTTCACTTTCTGTTGAGAGCGCAGTCTTCTCTAGGGCCCTTTTCGCACGGCGTTTCTTAAACAAAAGGGCCCCTTGAGCGTCGCGTAAATGGGAGGAGCAGTCTGCATGATGCACTCACATTTATGCGACGCTCAAGAGCGTGATGCGAACTGCGCACACATTTTTTTATTTTCGGCTTCAAGCCGAAAATGCCACGCGGTTGCACAACACTCAGGGGTGTGGAGCGCACTTGCCTGCCATGCGCAGCCTCCTGAGCCATGCCAGTCACGCTTCCTGCCTCAGCACTAGCCTGCAACTCCAGGAAGCGAACAGGAAGCTGCTGCGAAGCCCAAACAGCAGGGACGTGAAAGCCTTCTTCCGAAGGCTTCTCGCACAAGCGCCGCCCCCCACCTCTGCAAAAAGGTAAGGTGCGAAAAGACTCTAGGACCCATTTATTTGGTTTTTATGCAGTTAGCAATCAAGTAATGAGGAGAGTCCTGTCTCTGAAGCACAGTTTCACAAGCCTAATCCTACAAATAGGCTCATTTAGGAATGCTATTCAGAATAATTTGTTTCATGGAAACTGAGTGAGGGACATATTGGTTCAGTTATTAACCTCAGATCCAAGAAGGAAATAATTGATTTGGTACATTCTAGAAAGCATTCTGTCACGAGTGGGACAATGGATTTTGTTTTCATGAGCATGACAGTTTCTGAAATTGTCATTAATAGTTGTAGCTAGCATGGATGAAGACCTCTATTTATCTGGCTATAGTGTCTAAAAGTTGTGTTGGATATGGTGTTTTTGTGATTGGATCCTTCTTACTAATATTGCATGTATTAGTACCAAAGTTGAATACGAACCAGCCATATTTTCCTTTTGGGTCTCTTCTGGATCTCCCAATGCAACACAGATGTGCGTAGGGTCTCTCCTGCACATCGATAGATGCAGAAGCAAAGAATGGCAGGCCGGTGGCATGGCCCAGCCTGATAGCCAAAAATACATGTCAGAGTCTGATCTTCAGATAAGAAAAGCTAGGAGAATGTAACCAAATCCAGAATTTGGGAACCCTAATGTTTTGCAGTATAGCTTCCAGAATCCCCCAGCCTGCATGGTTACTAGCCATGTCACATGAGGGATTGTGGAATCTTTAGTAAAAAAAGTTACATCTCCAAGAGCGGGTAAGCACACGCAAAATGCATGTGCATTGTATTGCATTCAGATAATTTGATCTCATTTCAGTGTCAGGAAATACTATGTATTCACACAACTAGAAGAGTATAGAAGTTATACTCTCCCATGTTTTCCAATATTCAGAATGTTGTTCAGAAGGACACTCAACAATACATGGTGCCCACAGTAAGAGGATTGAGACCCCTGTCAGTATGAGGTCTGAGATCTCTTTTCCTCTTCACATACAAATCTTCTCACTTTTTTCTCATCCAGCCTCCCACATAATTCATTCCAGCAGTCTGGTTACAAAGTTAAAAATGCCTTTCCTTCTGGTTTTGAACAACATACTGACAGAGCGGAAGAAAGCTCTTTTCATGTTTGCTAATGTTTAACTGATAGAATTTAAGATAATCAATATACTGAAGTGGGCAGAACATTTCCTTTGACCAAAATATCTGCCCACTCATGCTTATTCCCATCTCAGCAAAATAGCAACATCAGAGAGACCTAGTAAAATAATGTTGTATTTAGCACTGAAGCTTGGAAGAGAAAAGTCCAGTTTGGGAGGTGGGGAAAGAGTCCAGTATTTGCTTCCCAGATCATTTTATGATCAGGAATATTAGTGTTTGGCATTATCAAAAGGTTAATATCAAGATGATAAGGACTTAACAATTATGCAGATTGTGTAGGCAATTCTTTTTGAAATGCCTGCTCTCAAAACTCATGTTCTACTTATAGAGCTATATAGCCTGTTGACTGTATGTTATCTGTCAGTGCAACTAAGCACCAGAAGGGAAGGGAAGATTTATTTTTTGCTGCTCTTGGATGTTTTTTGCTAGCCAGAATTGAAGGGGTCATCCTTCAAGACCTCCCCATCCAAACCAAAAGTCATCGTCAAGGGAATTGGCTCCCAAACCCTGCCAAAATTGGCAACCCCAATACATAGGCATGTATAGCGGGGAAGAGGGAGAAGTGGGAAAATAAACATAGCTTTTAAGAGCAAAAATCAGGATGATTGTAGTGTAAGATTTTGTCTGCAGTGGAGCCCAGAAAACCATGGCTGTCTTGGCTGAAGTGGGACAGTTGGAAAGCAGAAAAATAAGCAAAGAGACTTGAGGCATCTTAAATAGTAGTGAATTTGTTATGGCATAAGTTACATGATGCCCCAGGAATTTAGGAAACCAAAATTGCTGTTCTGTTGGACACATATAAGCACTGATGTTGTAGAGGCTTGAATAGCTAGTGTGTTGTAGTGCTTCAATCACTGGGCCAGCATTTGGGTTATGAAGTCCTTCCTCAGTTATGGCACTCAGTGGGTGGCCTTGAGTCAGTCTGTCTCTGTGGCAAGGCAGTTGCTGTGAAGATGCTTAACCACACCTTGAAGGAAAAACACAACAAATCTGCAAAATTCAACATAAGGAGCTATGGTCAGCAGGGCAGGCCTCCTCCTTCTACAATGCTTTCCCCAATGTATGGACAGCAGGGGACAGGGGTGACGGGAATACGGGGCTGTAACCAGTAGCCAAGACCCTGCTCTACTCACTCCAGACAAGTAGCAGTGGATGTCTCAGTAAGACTAAAAGCAGTCTTCTCCAACCCAGTGCCTTTGAGATGCTTTGGACTAGCTGGGAATATGTGAGTTGTAGCTTAAAAAGAGTTGATGACTCTGCTCTGGAGCCACTCAAACACCTGAGGCATGCTATTTAGTTAGTCTTTTTTATAGCAAACCTATGAGCACCAGACTGCCTAATGTTTAATCACCCCCTGCATGTGATTCAGACATCTCCCACCCTGATTGTACTCATGCTGCAAACAAGGGGGCTTAATTTCTGGGCATGTTTTGAAGGTCAGGAATCTTATGTAGTCTGTTGTGCAATTCTAATTTGTTTCCTTGGGACTAACACAGAAAAGGTTCCTTGTGGATCAGCCTCGTGACTTCTGCACATCTTTTGCCTCTTAAGTAGCTGCAGCTCTTCCCTAACAATACACACTCTGGACACCAATGGATGTCTCAGCTTTCTACACCCCCTCCCATGTTGTTTTATTGCTTAATTAAACAATTTAATTAACCTATCCATAAGAAATAAATTTCAAGGTTTTTTCACAGTGATGAACAGTTCTTTACTGGCTGAATTTTTTTTAAGGTTGTTTGGAATAAGGAAAGTTGAGCAGTTCTCCTTGAGCTGCAAACAAAGGGCGCAGAGTAAATGGCCAGCGTATTATTTTCCCTCAATTTATTAGTGCTGTCTAGTGATTATTGAGGGAGTATATTTCTTCCCTTGCAGAATCTCCCTCAGCTCTGCAGTCATAGGCTAAGAGCAACACCAGCAGCTTAATGCTTCTCAAGTCAAAAATAATTTGATGATGAAGTTTATTGGTTTGGTCAAATGTAACTTTCTAGCATCTTGGGTCTATCAAGGTTGCACGAAGCGTTAAGCAACCTTCAGATTTTTATTTGACCTTTAATTTACTTCCGTGGAATTAACACACTGCATTGAAGAGAGCCTTTTTATTCTCCAGATAGCTTCTGTCTAATACTGGGTGTCATTATCCAATTTTGTAAGCCCTGATGTAGAAACACACTCTCTTTATATATATTTAGTCACCAACTTGGCCTGTTTGCAGAGCAAATGCTAACAGTACAGTGTTGCCCTTTTTTATAGGCTATTTCTTATGTGTGCTTGATCTGATGCCATTCTTCATAGCTGTACTTGCTCAGCATATAAACGGGATTTATAATGATATGTAACTCCTCACCCCACCCTGCCAGCCTGTGAGGTCAGAGAAGTTTCCTTTTTTTATAGAATGGTTTTAACATTGTTTTAGCACTGCTGGGAAATGTTAAGATATTAATTCACCATTATAACATAATTTAATGGACCATATTCCTAGGTTTTTGGTAGCTGTTTAAGGGAAAATAATTTTGATTTGCATACTTGTTCTTGTGTTGCAAATCCACTGAGACAGCCAGTAAACTGTAAAGATAAATACTTTGTACTAGAATTTGGAGAACCAGGTTCTAGTCCCAACTGTGCCATGAAAATCATTATGTGACCTTGAGCCAGTCACTGTGTCTCAGCATGACCTGCCACAAAGGGTTGTTGTAAGAAAGAAACAGGAAAACCATGTATGCTATGTGATGCTCACTAAGGGAACTCTGGGATATAAATGTAACTAATAAATTAAATCAGTGGTGAATGTAAAGCCCTTGTATAAAGAAAGACTTGTACAAATATGTATTTTTTGTTCCTTTATTCCATGTGTAATTTTTAGTGCCCCTAAAGGGAGCAGACTCTTGAACTGTGTTGGAGGTGGAATTGAACCCCGTGCTTTACCAGCTTTTTATTGTTGGTTGGGTGCAACTGAGTTACTGTTAGTAGGCAGTGCTACTCTTACAGCAAGTTCTCTCATCAAAATAAACTGTGTGTGGATGTAGCTTGTGCTGACACTATTTGGTATGTTGTAGTGCACCCTGGACTGGAGAGTGTTTGTGATTCAGGAGTGAGTGTTATACAAGCTGTAAATAATTAAATTGTTTATAAATGTATTCTAGTGCTAACAAAAGTTATCTTTCTCTTCTCACCTCCACAGAAGTTTCCACATCCCATTCTGGATTCTAGGCTTTTGCCTTCCCACAGTTTGCTTGGCATTCAGAACAGACCTAAGACGTATAGGATAGTCTGTTCCCTGGGTATCCAGCCAAATAGGTTTGGGTTAAGAAGCCTACATGCATTTTTAGGAATTTTTCATGACTGGAGAATGACATTTCTGTCCCCATTTTGCCTTGTGCAGTTTCCTTCTTCTCTGCTGCTCCAAATCTGAAAAGAAGCCAAGCTCTGCAAGAGAGGATGAGAGGAGCCCTTTACATGAATGGCCAAAACAGATGTTAGAATATTTGGCTGCCTGAAGGCTTCTCAACATATATGATCCTTCATTCATGGTCTCTAGTGTGAATTGAAGCTTAAGAGTTTTAGCTATAAAACTCCTATGTTTAATTGTGTGTCTGTGTCTGCGTCTGCCTGCCTGCCTGTTTGTATATTTGAAATCAGCAATGGCCAGGACTTCAGTTAAAATTTTCCAAATCGATTTAAAGGCTTTCAGTTATCACTAGGTACAAACTAGTCTATAAATCCACATAAGAACTACCACAACATGCATACATTTCATACATTTCATGTTTCATACATGTGGCTACAATAAGGAAAAAGGTGCTAGGGTTGTTTTCTATCATTGAATGCTTGTGATAGGAATTTAATTCAAATAGTGTTCTACAGAACTTGAGTAGTTACTGTTAAAAGTATTTTCTTGCGTTTGTTTGTTACTCATTCGAACATGCACCTTTTTAACTGCCATTGCCTGAATTTCAGAAGTATCTTGTTGTATTATCATATCTGGTCATTATCATTATCAAATTATTCACAACTTGATTTATTTAAAGTGAACTTGAAAATAAGGGCTTTTATTTTGGATGATGATCCAGAGATTCTGACTCTTCCTTTTCTAGAACTTTAACATAATTGAAAATGTCTGGGAAGCAGCACTCCACAACTTTCTGGATTGCCCAGAGCATCTGATTAACAAAGCAAAGGGATGTTCTAGTCACTCCATGAAAGGGTGGGTTGCTATCACAGTTGGTAGCCCACTATTCTAGGACTGTGCAAATTATTAGAGAAGAATGAAACAAATCCCACACTGCTCTGAGCAACATGGGACCCTTATTTTCAAGTTAAACATAAAGCAGAAGTCACCCTGATGATACAAAGGGTTACTTGATACACTAAAGCACATTTTGACAACCTGTGACCTGTGGGCCACATGGGGCCCCAGGGGCTTTTTATGGCCTCCAGACAACTCCTAAAATGTCCACACTCCTGCTCCTATATTTGGGTGAAAGCTACCTTGCCCACTTGGTAAAATAAGACCAGATTGGTAAATCACCACTCCTTTAGGTGTCTATGGTGGTAAAGAACTAAAATACACCCTTAAGCCCTCTTCCCACATACACCCACAAAGAAAAAAACAAGTGGAAATTTTCAGAATGGGTATGCCATGCTTGCCATGCAAGGGAGAAATTGATCCTTGTAACTTCCACGGTTGCCAAACTCTGTCCTCAGGGCATAAGTAATGACAAGGTTATTTTTTAACATATTAATGTCAAGCCGTAGTGGTGGGAATTTGTTTCAGTCCCAAATGAATGAAAATAAGGGAGGGGGATGCCATGCATCCAAAATACTTATCATCTCAATTAACACAAGTGTGACAAAGGCTCACACTTTGTATTGATGTATCCTAGGAAAAATGTAGAAATACTAGCTTGCCTAAATGTTCAGCTTACAGCTCTGGGAGTTGTGGCTGATGCTCTGAGACTACACCCAAACTAATACATGGGATGTTATACAACCACCCAAAGGTCTCTGCATATCTTTATAACATTACTATAAATCTTATGAAATTTCATATTTATATTACATTAAATACATTTATGTTAAACATATTGCATTATTAGGTATGTTGGCTTGTCACTTTGACTAAGTTATGGTTTATATAGACCTCTTGTGGAATAATAATGTGGCATTTTTCTCTCAAGTTTAAAAGACGTACAAGCTGATTGTGTTGCTACCACATCAGGATTTCCACAAGGGATTTAGTGAGCTATTGCCAGTAAGGCTGCTAATATGATGGTTTATCTTTTCATCTCTGATAGTGATGGTTAATCTAGTCCCATCCATTTACTTGGCATTTGGTTTCTAACCTGTGTGCCCTGCAGATGGGAGCCCATTCATAAAAGCTCCATGCCGAAGCTTCAGTTTAAACCAGAGGGAAAGGTCAAGACCTAGAGACCAGTTCAGCATCCTGTGAACAAATTTGATTTAATTTGAGAGAAGACGGGAGCTCCATTCAGACATTCTTCTCCTCATGTAATTAGAATCATATCAGTGGAGAGTGAGGATGTGCTAATTCTGTCCATCTGCTGCGTCTCTGTTGCCAGCAGAACCATCCACTTGTGTGCCAGAGGGCAAATATTTTTGAAACAGAGCCTGAGGTACAAGGGCAGTTTACCCATTTAGATTCTTGTGTAGTCAGGGAAGGGGGCTGTAGCTCAGCATCAGTGTTCATGCTTGCATGCAGAAGGTCCTGCTGTCCTTAGGAAGGGTAGAAAGAGGTCTGTCCAAAATCCTGAAGCAACCACTGCCAGTTGTTATAGACGGTACTCAGCTAGATGGAGCAGTGACCTGACTCAGGCAAGGTCAAAGACGACGTTTTCCCCTTCCTCTGTTTTCCCCTTTAACAGAAACTTTTCTAAGAAATACATGCCTTAGCAAATCACAATTAAGTCATTGTTTATTTTCCAGTGACAACAAAACAAAGCACTCTAACTGCAGAATCCATAGGTGAGACAATAGGTATGGCAAATAGACCCTTTTCGCAGGATGTTGTCCCACCATAAGGACAAGAGAAGGACGGGACCACAATAACGGTTATGCATGATATTGTTGCGGTCCCATCCTTCTCCCATTCCCAGGTGGCACAATCATGGATTAAACCATTGACAGGTTTTCCCCCACAATGACCTGTGATTGTGCCACCATCCCACACTTACTTCCCTGTGGAGGCCCTGGAAGTGCAATGGCTGCGCTTCCTGCCCCAACACAGCCTGGGACACTACTTGGCTATGCCATGGCAGGAAGAGGCAGGGCCATCACATTTCCTGGATCCCATGCTCCCCTCCCAGCAGACCTGCTGCCAGGATCCTCACAGGACACCATTGGGAACAGGTAAGGTGCGGAAAGGACCATAGACTTCTTTCATTACTTGAAGGCAAACTTCTCAAAACAAGTTGATATTGCCTAGTTTGACCCTCAGGGTCCTCAAGTGTAAAGATATATCATTGAATTCCAAAGTCAGAACTCTCCGTGCCCTTGTATTTCTGATTTCTGTGTATGGTTGTAAAAGCTAGACAGAGGAAAAGAAAAGAAAAAGATAGGAAGAGAATCATCTCCTTTGAAATGTGATGATGGAAGAGAGTTTTGCAGATACTGTGGAGTGTCAAAAAGACAAATAAATGGCTCCTAGACCAAATTGACCCTGAACTCTCCTTAGAAGCCAAGGTAACTATGCTGAGACACTATACATTGGATATATCATGAAAAGACATGACTCACTAGAAAAGACTGTGACACTTGGCAAAGTAGAGGCAGTAGGAGAAGAGGAAAGCTACATTACAAGTGCAGAAACTGAATCAAGGAAGCCATAGCCCTGAGTTCGCAAGATCTGGGCAGGGCTGTTATAACAGGGTGACTTCAAAGTCTCTCGTTCATAGGGTCATCGTAAGTGAAAGTTAACTTGACAGCCATTAACAACAACAACAACAACAACAATATTGGGCAGCTTCCCTATCCCTTACTATCTTCCTGCTGAAAATATTAAAAATATACAAAATATATTTCACAATAGAGGCCAGGATTCCAACAAGAAACAAGCCAAGCCAGACATCCCATTTTCAGATGTTTCTAGTGATCACAGTACTCTAAGCCACAAAGATAGCACATTGCAAGTGGTCTCTACATCACTGGTAACCCCCTTAACATTTTCAGCATCACAGTGAGTAAACTAGTGAGGCCTAAGCATTTTTAGATTGTGTGAATTGTATTATAGAATTTGACTTGGCCTTAACTGAAAGGTAATCTTATTAAAGCATATATGTTTAAAAGAAAAGAAAAAACTCTCACATTCCCCTTAGCTCATACTGCGAGTCAGAGCAGCTCATTTTCAAAATTTCTGAGCCATAAACTTTAGGGAATATAACCTGGCTCTTCCTGGATTTATGCACATGAAGCTTGATGTGCAAAGATCTCATCAGTCATATTACCCCTCATCCCTTAACTAGGATAGTGTGGCTTTGTATGGTTTACCCATATTTCTTTCTGTTCATAACCAAAATTAGGAGCCCTCATTTTGCTTCCCGGCTAATTTAAGGCATGTAATTTCCTTTTCGTGTTACATCCCTTGTTTTGCCAAATTCATTTAAGCATACTTTCCCTTTAGGAAACAGTAGGTCAGATTAATAAACAGAGTAGTGAATAATGAGACGAGTTGAAATATTTAAAGACATTATTGCATATACATTTTGTCTATTTAAAAGAGCAGCTCAGGAGGCCCTAATCAAGATGGAAAGGAAGGTATTAAAGCTTTTCTCCTGTTTCCTTTTCTTGGGGGGGGAGCACTGGAAGAGTAGCTGGAGGAGAGTTAAGCTCCTCTCCTACATGTTTTGGTACTGTTTTGGATCCCTTGAACAGCACCATTTTTTTAAAAAAAAAATGTAAACATGGCTATGTATTTTAATACATTATCTAGCTTCATTTTTAGGCCCTTTCCACATGACAGCTGCGTCCCAGCATAGGGACATGGGAGGAGCAGGACTACAAGACACTTCTGCATGACATCATCATGGTCCTGCCATGATGTAATTATTATCTACATCATAGAGATGGCCCCGGGGTCTCTTCCAACTCTATGATTCTATGATTCTCCTGTTGCCAGCAGGTGTGATTGCAGTGTGTGATCTCCATCAATGATCCCCAATCACATAACACTCTTGCACTTACCTGTCATGCAGAAGGGCTGGAAGGGCAATGCAGGGGCTTCCAGCCCCAGTGCAGCATGGGAAAGAGCCTGCCTGTGCTGTGGAAAGAAGAGGCATGTCCCTCGCTCTACTTTCCGGAGGGAGCCAGTCAGGTGCGGAAGGGAGCGTTCCTGTCACGCTCGCTTCCCAGCAAAGACACTGCCAGGATTGTGACCAGAAGACAACAGAGCAAAGTAATGTCCGGAAATGGCCTAAGGTTTCCCATTGCTCCAAGTACTTGGTACAGATGTAAAATTCCCAGTACATTGACTGTAGTTAGGAGACTGAGGTCTTCTGTATGCTTCCGGTGATGTTCTCAAAACGTCTCTCCCTTGCCCTCTTTCCATTGTTTGCTTTTAAGCAGTTTCATATTTATCTACATCACCATTAACCAGGACTCCCCTGATAATCCAGAGTTGGAGTTACAGTAGATGTTGAAGTATGAATGGTCTTTCATTTTTACTGGAAGAAGAAGTTACACCAATTGCAGCTCTTAAAAGAAAGGACCCTTTTCCAAATAAAAAATGCAGGTTCTTCAGTTCACTAAGTCTTGTTTTCATGTTTTTGTTTCTTTAAGTAAGTAAAGGTCAGCTTCATTTTTCCCTCCACAGTGATATAAAGGTATCATAGAATCATAGAATCATAGAAATGTAGAGTTGGAAGAGACTACACAGGCCATCCAGTCCAACCCCCTGCCATGCAGGAACACCCTCAAATCAATCCCGACAGATGGCCATCAAGCCTCTGCTTAAAAACCTCCAAGGAAGGAGACTCCACTACACTCCGAGGCAGCACATTCCATTGCCGGACAGCCCTGACTGTCAGGAAGTTCTTCCTGAGGTTCAGGTGGAATCTCCTTTCCTGCAGCTTGAATCCATTGCTCCTTGTCCTGGTCTCTGGAGCAACAGAAAACAAGTCCCCTCCTTCCTCTACGTGGCATCCCTTCAAATATTTAAACATGGCTATCATGTCCCCTCTTAACCTCCTCTTCTGCAGACTAAACATCCCCAGCTCTCTAAGTCTATCCTCATAGGGCATGGCTTCCAGGCCTCTCACCATTTTGGTCGCCCTCCTCTGGACTTGCTCCAGCTTGTCAATATCCTTCTTGAATTGGGGTGCCCAGGTACACAGATTCTTGCTTAGTACATTCAGTACTTGTGCAATGAATGTGAGATATATTCACTACCTGCCCCCAAATCTTACAATAATGTATTTCCACTTATGAGCGTGGAGCAGATGGGAAACTTTTTTTTGAAAATGAAAGATGTTTTGCTATTTTGCATAATTTTAATGAAAATTTGACTTCAAATGGAGAGTTTAATCTCTGAAGGATGTAATTTTGGATTTGTAGAAGAATCTCATAACTAGCAAAAGGCGTGTATGTGTATGCACTCTGGTAAGTGTACAATAAATTCTCTCCAACTTCCTGTTCCCAGATTTGTACAGCTTGCTCTGTTTTCTACACAACTTCACCATACCTTGTAGGTAGAGTGGGTGTGAGCAGTGAATAATTCAAACAGAGTTTGGAAAAGTGAACTCATTACAGATTTGTTCTTTTCTTTTTGTGGTTTTTACATCAGATGTGACCATTATTCATCTGGAAGTAGTGCTCATTGTTTGCTTACGGGCTTGTGTGAATCAGTAATTTGTCTTTAACATCCAGCTGATCCTATAGCAGAATTTATGAACACAATACATCCTTGTAACCATAATATTCCTTTTGAAGAAACATCCATCACTAAATGAGAAGTAGTTAGTATTATAAGGTTTTGCTGGATGTGAGCTTTGGATTGTCTCTGCAAAAAGAGAAGCCAAAACTATGTACTAAACTAGATCCTACAATCTGTAGTTTTAAGAGTCTTTTCTGCTGATGTGTAATTTGAAGAGAGATTCCATATATTTGAATAGTTTGCTGAAAGTTGTCTTGAATACTGTGCTCATTCTATAGCAGAAAATGGGCTGCACTTCCATTCGGCCACTGTTACCTGTATAGCTTCCTTCACATGTATCTGAGTGTGCTATTAATTCAGTATTTGTTGAAAAGTTGGCTGTGACTGATGTTACAGAAGAAATTGTTCTAAATCTGGGAAGTTAGTGGCATGATTGATAAGGTTTTTTTTTTTTTTAGCTCTCAGCTAAATTCCTCTACACATGGCCTAGTCATTATTTGGTGTGAATAGTGTATTCATTGATGAAACAGCAGTCCTATAGCCAGAATCATTTCAAGTGCATTTTCATTATGATCCTTATTAAAAGATACATCAGTAAAACTTTGATCTCTCTCTTCCCAAGTCGCTCAAAAACAAAAACAAAAAAACACCAAACTTGTTGGCATCTTTCAGTCTTCTTATAGGCTTAATACAAGAAGTCTATTTCCAATGTTTGACTTTCTTCAGTCTTCTGACAGGCATAAAACCAAGAGGCCTTTGTCAAATATACGTTATTTAAATCCAACTTGCCTTTCCCCTTAGTGAGCTCTTTCTGTTATTTGGTTCTGTTCCAACTATTTGATAATGTTGCTGAGCACCTCTCCACCTTTAATTCAATTACTTTTAAATCAGTACATGATGTTTAATATCAACAACAAAAATAAGAGCTTTCCAGTGTGGAATTTGGAAGGCCATTCATAGACATGAGTTTTTTCCTTGTCAACCTAGCTCTTGACAGCCAGTTGAAATTAATCAATACTTATTAACATAATCTATTAGAGTCGGCCCTTCACATTTATGGGTTTCACTTACATGGATTTGATTATTGGGGGGTTTCTCCAGCCCCTGCCCCCCCACCTCAAGTATTTCTTTTCTGGAGGGACCTTCTCTCACCACAGCTCCGATCAGGCTGTGCAGCCCTTTAAAAACCTGCTTCTGGTCCTCCTCCTTCTCCACCAGCTGTTGTCTGGCTGGCTAAGGATGGATTGCAGCCTGATTTCTCAGCACCACAAACTCTCTCCCAATGCCCCGCACACAACCAAGGAAGGAGATGGGCAGGAGAGAGGAAATACAGGGCCACGATGCTGACCTAGTTCCTTTCCCTCTCCTTTCCCTGACCTAGGCCATTTCTGCACTACACTCTTATAACACGATTATTCCACTTTCAACATCCGACTGGCCCCTCCCAAAACTGCAAACTCCAGAATCCCATAGGATGTTGAAAGTGGAATATTTGCGCTATAAGAGTGTAGTGCGGAAATGGCCCTAGTTTGGACCTTGGGTGCCTGCTCTCCCCACCATGCCTCAGGCCCTTTCCCACAGTCACACATACAAACATTTTGATATTTGGATATTTTTTTTAACTTTTGCAGGGCTGTTGTGCCCTTAACCCCAGCAAATGTAGAGGGCCAAGTGTACTTTACATACAACTGTGTATCCTGTTTCACAAGATTTGTAATATTCAACATGTCTGTGCCTGAGGACTTCTATCTTTGGGGAACTGAAATATCATTACCATTAATTTTCCATTGAGTTCAGGTTTTGGTGAGTGATCTGTTGGTGGCATTTTATAAGTTGTGTGCGCCTGTGTGTTAATCTTAATCTAACCGTAGTGTCATATGATTGTTGTTAAAAATTGGAAGGGAAAAGGACTCCATTCTTTGGACTGTGCGTTTATTCCTTTGTCACTTACCCCTCATTTTGGCTGTATAGTTAGAACTCTAAAACATCCCCTGCCATGGCCATGTGATTTATGCAGAGTTGACAAAGGAGCTTTTTGTTTCAGAAGCTAGGCTTTCAGCAATCTCTTCTTTTAGTGCTTAATGTTTCCAAGGAGCATGGATCGGAAACTGTCCAATGTTTTCATTGGACAATGAACAATGCCTATAGTTTGCTACTTATTAAAAGCTGAAATCTGTCCTCTCTTTTTTTTAGCCCATTGTCCCTGTAGTTCTAAGCTATCTAGGCCTAGCTGATAAAATGGATCTCCAGCGTTGCACAGAATTGGCCCAAGCGGCCTAGGTTCAGTTGGCTGGCTTCCAGTTGTACTCATTTTCTGCTTTAGATAGGACTGTTTGAAAAATGAAGCGACTCATAATGTGCAAGATCAGTATCAATAAGTTTTATCCAGCATATTAAATGCTAACACTAAATACATCATTAACATGTTTTGCCGTTCTGCACAGTGGTTTCTGTGATCAGATATTATGAGTATAGTGGTGGAATTCACAAATCTTTGGACCTCCTACCAAGAAACAGATCTTTGACAGACTGCTTGGTAACACAATGCCCTACAATTATCACTGTTACTTCAGAGCTCATTGCAACCTTTTCAGTTATGCTTTCAGCACAGACACTGAACAAATAGGAGGTATGGGAATCTGGACGCATGTGCACAAATACACAGCATATTTTATTATGCAGCAGCTAGGCTTAAGGGGAGAGAGATGGAACACTAAAAATGACACCTGAACACTACAAATCCTGTTCAGTCATTTCCCCTGTGTCTCCAGTTTCTAAAAATTTCAGAAAACAGTGCCAATGTGCTGGGAAGAGGATTGGCAACCCAACATATCAGTTTTACCTTGAATTTCCTGACTGGAGTGGAAATTCTGGCTGATCCATAGTCAGACAGCTGTCTTCTTCCTGTGCCACTAGTAAGGACTTGGCCCTCTCCTCTTCTCTTTGTTACTGTTCAGTGGTAGCAGCTGAATGCTATGTCCCTGCCTACATTTCTGGTTTCATCTTTTGCTGTGGTGTGAAAAAATACAAACTGATTCTTTTGGCAACTGTCATTGTGATGCTTGCTTCATAGCCGTCTGAGCTAAAAATTACTTGCTTTGATAGATTCGCCAAGCACTGAGATTTTGGAGGTCCTCTGTGCCATGAACCAGATGGGGTATAGAAGCAATGTAATCATGAATACTTACAAAAAGAATGCATTGCCTTTCCAGATTTGACCAGAAATCAGTGTGCTCCAACACAATGTGTTCTGCAGTGGCCACTGGGTAACAAGGATTTTCATTGGACTACAGCACCAAGAATCCCCCAGCCATTGAGTGTTGTAGTCCAGAAGTTCATTTGCCCAAACTCTGCTGGGAGTTTGTGAGAATCCACCCCCATTGTACTTGGCTGAATGCTCCTCACTAGGAAATGCCCCCATCCCTCACTTATTACTGAGAAGAGTTCTGTGCAGATACAGCAACCAAGGAAGACATCAGTTTAATCCTTTCCTTTAAATTCCAAATGTAGGAGTGATGCTACACTAGGGAAACTGGGGTGGGATTAAACTGGTGTCACCTTTCTCACTGCACCTGCTTAAAGATCCATTCAGCAAAAAAAGAAGGAAATATTCTTAAAGAGGTTCAGCTGCTTTGGGCTTGCTGGACCTGTCCCTTTGAAAGAATTGTTCCTTCATTGATTGGCATTGGGAGGAGGGCTGAATGGCTACAGGGATCAAAAGGGGCCATCAGTGAAATTCCTTCCCTATGTTTCTAATGCAGCAGTGCTAGATCAGAACATTTCAAAGAGTAGTATCCTGTTGCCCTTTCTGTAACTATGTTTCTGCACTGTCAAAGCTGCTTGTCCAGCTTCTGTCTCTTCTGTTTGCCCCAGAGGAAATCTCCAGAGGACAGGGACATTTGCCTGGAACCTCTCAGACCTGCAGCCAGCCCAATCTGGATGATGTCCTGCTTCACTAAAGCAATCAATGCATAGAAAGTGACAATATAAAGCAATTAGTGTGTACAGAGTGATAGTACAAAGTTCACCCAGAAGTGAGGGAAACTTTCTTTATCACAGTGCAGCAACAGAACATTAGACTGAGATCCGGTGATTTCACACACAGTCACAAACTGCTGCCCATTTGCTACTCCTCTATGAATATGAATATATTCATATGAATAATGATATAATCATCAATAATTTATTAATTCATAAGGAAAACTGGATTATCTTGTGGGTGAGATTCTGCTGCTAGATCCTGGATTGCCTCTTGGGTCTCTTTACTCTTGGTGCAAGAACAGTTAAGAGTACATCATCAATAAATATTTGTTGTTATTAATAACCCAAGTGGTTATTTAAGCATGCAAACCAATTTGTTTGAAAACTGGAGACATAAACTCAATGGGAATTGGTGCTTATTGGATACAGCCATTTAGGAATGCCATGAAGGTGCTTATTTTTGGAATGCTCTTTTCATTGCATAAAACACCTATGCCCTTGCATTTGAACCATACCCCAAAATATGCTTTCATCAAATGGTTCTTGACCATTGCTTGAACACTGCAAAATGTGTTTATGTGCATCTCTTTGTGGATGGCTTTAAACTTTGTATATGGCCTATTCTTACTTGTTACACTGTGGATTTGGCATCCTAAGCTTGAAGAGCGATATGGAAACAGCCTGAGTAAATTGGGGATGAGTAGAAGGAATTATTCTTAATATATTTTAGTGTAGCAGTGTTGTGAGTGGAATTGTGCATTCTGGGAAGAAATGGTCAGTCTGACTTTTGGGTGGCTCTGAACATTGCAACTGCTGCCTGAAAGATCAGTGTTGCACTGGTACTTTCTTTGGCAGTCATGTTCATTATTGTGTGGCCCTGCCCTTTGCATAAGTCCAGACTCTCATATGAACTTCCATTTTGTGAAATCTGCTGTTAAATATGCACCCTTAGACTTTCTTTGCAGTTCTCTTTAAACACAGCTGAACATGAGAAGAAAAGTGAATATGAAACCTTACATGTCTTGTCTTAGACTATATCTGAGAACAGGGAATTGTCAAATTCGTGAATTGTAAGCCACTGTGGGGGCATTTTTGGCTGAAGGGCAGGGTATAAATACTCTAAACAAACAAACAAACAGGGCTGACATACAGTCAGTGGCAGCTTGTGGATCCCATGCCAGTGGAAGAAATAACTTGCTCTGGGCTTTAGTCTGAACTTTAATGGAACTACCCAAGGTACAAAAAATGTTTGAGGGATAGGATTCAGCACCCTGAATGGCTACTTTCAAGTCTGGAGTAAACTTGAGAGTGGTCTCACTGCCCCATTGACCTGGTAGCTGGCAGACTGCACTGGATATAACTGATCTGAAGTTAACTGCGATGGCGGTTGTGTCTCCTTTAAAATCTCCATGTTACACTCAGCAGTAGCATCGTTCCTGAAAGTGTGTTCTCTCACGTTCAGTACTTTAAATGGAGAAAACTATTCTCTCCCACCCACCCTGACCAAGATAAGCCTTATTTGAAACTGACAGTGTCAGTTGCTTCTGTTCCAAAATTACCTTTCTGCATTGCATACACATGACTGAAAGTTGTTTCCAATTCTCCAGACACTTTAATGATTGCTGTTGCTGGGCCAATTTGCTCTTTCAACTGCCATCTCCTCCCCACACATCAGAGATAGGGTGGTAAAGAAAAACTGTCAACTGGCAGTTGTCAGAAAGAGATCAGAAACAGCAGCATTGTTATGAGAACATGGCACGCAGGGACTCTCTGAGCACAGATAACATACTCATCTCCCATAGTCTGTCAATAGATAAGAGGACATCAGGATGCAACACGGAGACTCAAGCCTGGCTCTCTGTAAAATCATGAACCTGTGCTGAGGTTATACCACTTCAGCTAGCAAACAGGGGTTGACATAACTGACTGGTTCTTCATGCCCCATCCCTGAAAATAATATTCCTCCACTCAGGAGAGGCATAACTAACATAAACAGTGCATGGGGCAAGCATGCACCCCTACCTCTGAGGCCACTTTATCCTTTTTTCCTCTCTGTCACTTCTGGCATGGCTTTTTTTCATCCCCCTGGCATTGGTACCCAGGGCACATGCCCTACTTGCCCCACCCAAGATACAACTCTGCCACTCAGAAGAAGACCATCATGTCATAGTCTAAGACTCTATCTGCTGATACTTTTTTCCCTTTTGTGTCTCAGAATTCTTGCATGGAAGAGCACTGAGACATCAAGCCTTCCCAAAATTACTGTCCGAAAACTATCTGCTATTAGTAGTTTCGCCAGTTGTGTAGACCTCAAAATGTTGCCCAGCTACAGCTCTCAGCATTTTTTGTCATTGGCTATGTTGGCTTTATTTAAAGTGTTGTGCTGGAGGAGAGTTCTATGAATACCATGGACTTCTAAAAAGAGAAAATGAATGAGTCCAGAACAAACTGAGCCTGAACTCTACCAGAAGTTAAGATGGCGAAACTGAGACTGTTATATTTTGGACATATCATGAGATGAAGTGACTCCCTGGAAAGGAGGATAATGCTGTCTAAAATGGAAGCCAGTAGGAAAAGAGGAAGATCACATGTAGACATGAAATGACTTGGCCAAGGAAACTATGGCCCTGAGCCAAGGTCTCTAATTCAGGGGGTCACCATAGGTTGAAGTCAATTTGATGTCAAATGACAACCACAATGCTGGCTAGGGCTGCTAGGAGTTTCAGTCTAACAACATCTGGAGGGTTGGATAATTCTCACCCCTCCTTAACACTTCAGTAATCGTTGGAGAAAGGCTATAAGCTATATCCTGCATGTTAAAACAAGTAAGGGAAAACAGCTTTTGCAGCAGGCCTAGAACTGTGTTTGGCTTCTGCACACCTTTTTACTTGGATCCTGCAATTTGCAATACTTTTGTTTACAAGAGTTTATTGTATTTTGCATTTGTGTTCTTCATAGAAGAACAAACGATGGATCCTTTTGGCAGAAACAAATCACAGCACTCTTACTTTGGAATCGTTTAAACTCTGCTGATCTCATATGTTCCTTCAGCTGAGCTTCTGCAGCTTGAGGTTAGCCTCTCAAAGCATGAGCAAGAACAGAATGACTGCCAGCATCTACAGCATAAACTATAGCAATTGCTTGGCATCAGGAAATGAGCACATAATAATTGCCAACTTCTTAATGCAGTATTTATACTTGAGATTTATTGTAGTGGTTTTCAAGTAGAGAAGTTGGTTGATTTGGAAAGGTTATGCTCTTTTAAGGAAGAATGGTATGTCCGGCCCTGGGAAAATGAAATTATGTATCCCTTAAGTTTTGTGCCCCATTGTTCATTTGTTTTTCTCTTTGTCTTTTCTCCTGCATCCAAGTTTCCTATTGTCAAGGGCATGTCTAGATTAAAAAAATCATTTGTATTCTAACTCAAAATAATTGCAGCCAGTAGAACTACAGGCACCCTTCATCTCCCTCTGTTGTTTCTCATCTGCTGAACTGTGTAAATAGCAAGTACTTCGGGGTAGGGACTTGTTTTCTCTTGCTTGTTACTCCGTAAAGAGCCACAGGGAGCAGTAAAATTGGCAATTCAACAGTTAAAATAGACCTAAATGTAATAATGTCATATTTGGTATTAGAAAATTTAAGTGTTGAGATGAATAAGTGAATATAAGGGATAAGTTACCTTACGTTTTTGTCGAACTCATAAAGCTAGACCCATCTTATCTCAATGGTAAAAGGCAAATTGCATTGTACTCCATTTAAGGTAAGAGACCTTTGTTATGTTTAGTTTAGTTTTTATATCAATGTAGCAGAAGAAGGACTACCTGCATTGTATCCCCAAACTGTAACTTTGCAATTAGTATTAGAAGTGCCTTCCTCACCATTATCCCTATATGTGATGCAAGTCCATAGAGGTAAAAAAATTAGTAAGATGATTTTAAGTCCTTCGTATCAAGCAGACAGTGGCAAGTGTAGGCTTCTCCAACTTATCTGACAGGTTAAGGATTGGAGCACTGACAGTAAACAGAACTGATTGAAAAGCAGAACCTATGTACTGGACTGTAGGGAACATGAAGGATTTACGGAGGCTCACTTGGGCCTTACCATGTGCGCGCTGCTTGCAGAGTCTCTGAGATGGCTTTGCACCCTTTTTCCCCTCTTAGGCCCTTTCCGCACCTTACGTTCCTCCGGCTGTGGGGTACAGGGATTGCATGAGCAGCCTCTGGCAAGAGGCTCTCATGTCCAGGGTCCTTCAGCTCCACACGAACTGCCTGCTCACACGAGAGCCCCACCTCTTCCTTCCACAGTGCAGCCTGGGACTTTCCCAAGCTGCACTGAGGCAGGAAGCGTGACCAGCACAGCTCCGGAGGCTCTACACGCCAGGTAGGTGCGCGCGGGGCCTGGGAGCAATGCATGATTGTGCACCTTTTTCGACTTCTAGCCAAAAATGAAAATGTGCACGATCAGTGCTTGCTGGCCCCTGGAGCGTTGCGCGATTGTGAGTGCGTCATGCAGATCGCTCCTCACAATTGCGCGACGCTCCAGGCACCCTTTCGCATGGAAAATGCTGTGCAAAAAGGGCCTAAGTTTTGCAAGCAGTGCTTGTGTGGAAGCAGTCCCAAGCAATCCTCTGTAGCCAAGAAGAGTTTATGAAAGAATAGAACTCTCATTGAATTAATGGAACTTGTCCTTAATTTGGAAGCATCAAAAGAGCAAGTCATCAGATAATGGGCCATCAAAAAATGAGAGCTTCCTCTAACCTTTCAATCACACATTAAAATTTTCATTTTAAACCCAGTAAGAGCAAAAATACCTGCAAGGTCCAGCATGAAGGGCAGAGAAATCCCACAACAAACTGTGTCCTGCGACATTAATGTTCCTCAGGTAAATATTATATTCATGCTTTTGCCTTGGGTGAGCATGCTGTGTTGCTGTGTATTTTGAATATGTCTCAGAAAGGAGGCAGCTGCTGTGTTATATTTACGGATCACCTTATCTGGAAAGTTCACCTAAGCCTAAATTATTTTTTGTGTCTTGCAACACATTGCATCATTAGAAGCACAGTTGTCTTATCAAGCGTGGGTCTTGTGTGTGTGTGTGTAATTTGACTGTATGAGGACATGCAGAGGTTTACTTTGATACTGATAAGAGAAAAATAGACATTTGATGAAACTCTTGGGAAGAGAAAGATTCTATAAAAACCTAAAAATTACATGCCTTCTCTGCCACTGTTTTCTCTCCTATCCCAAAACAGGCTAGGGAAGTGCTATCAGTTCAATTATCTGTCACAAAATGTCTTCCAAGTGTTTCAGCCAAGTACTTATTCTGAGCAGCGGTGACAGACAGCTCTAAATTGTACCTTGTAGGTTTGAACAGTCTTTAAATGGCACCTGAAGGACTTTTAGGAAGGGTGATTAAAAAATGATGCTATCACCAAGTCACAGCAGAGTACAAAAAGAAAGGTGTGTTTTGGTAGTTGAATGCTGAAACGGTTGTGTCCTAGAGTGCAGTCTTTGGCTATGTAATGCCAAAGCCTTTCCTTTCAAACAACACTTTAAAGCAAATTTAATTCTTTCAAATACATATCTTGTATCTCTTGGTAAACAGTGTGAAGTGTGAATTGGAACAATGAATCTGCAAGCATGTAATAAACATAGTCTTGAGATCTACAGTGGGTCACAGTCCCCTGCTATGTGTCCATCTCATGTTTATACTAATATCTTTCTTTCATATTTTAATCTGGTTCATTGTAGCAAATCCTTATTGCAGGCTCAGCTGCCTGGGAGAGTATAAATTGGCCCTCAGGATCCAAACAAATATAGCAGGAGTTTCTAAAATTGCTTACTTAAGTTTACTGTAATACATTAATTCCTTGGGGAAGATCTATTTTTATCACAGTTGAAAAGTATTCATTAATACTGTTGCCTATAGCAGAAGCTCTTTTGTCCTCTTATTCTCCAGCCTTCCTCAGAGCTACTTCTGCACTGAGTCTTTGATTAATGGAACTTTTGGTGTATTACACAAAACCATTTGGTCTATTTAGCCATTTGGTCTATTTGGTCTAAATTCTTCTTTACCCCCAGCAAAGAAATAAATTCTGGTATGGAAAGGAACACTTTCTTTGTTAACTTGCAAGGTAACTTAAAGTTGAATAGGGTTGTGACTTAGGCCATTACCGCACTAGCCTGTTATAGTGCTATGATTCCAGTTTCAACATCCTCTGGAATCCTGGGGTTTGCAGTTTCGGGAGGGGCCAATTGGCCCCTCCCGAAACTGCAAACACCAGGATTCCAGAGGATGTTGAAACTGGAATCACAGCGCTATAACAGGCTAGTGTGGAAATGGCCTTAGTAAGCGTACACAATTTAGAGATGACTGGTGAATCTCTCCCTTTCAGGCCTCAACTCTTGGAGGCAATACTTCCACCTAGGCTTTCTAATAATAATAATAATAATAATAATAATAATAATAATAATAATAATAATAATAATAATAATAATGGTGGTGGTGGTGGTGGTGGTAGTAAAATGTAGAAATCTACCATAATCATCTGCCTTTCATATTATAATAATTGTGGGGAAAAGCAAAATGCAAAACAAAAATCCGCTGGTGAAGGTGGGCAGGAACAAACAAGTATGGGATACCTGAAAAAATGTTATGGAGTTAGTCAACAATATTTTATCCATGCTTCTAATTAAGTTTAAGGTACCATGATAGTGCTAGGAGACTTCTGTCAGAACATGCAGTTCACTTTCACTGCTTGAGAAACATTTCCCTTTATCCCTAGGCATCTTCTCATGATTTATTTTAGCCCTTGTCTTGCAAAGCAATTAAGCTAGAATAAAGGATAATATTAACTTGATTTTGGTCTTGTAATTAAATGAGATACCCATAAAAAAAAAGAGATGATTTAAAGCATGTGAAAGAACAGCACAAAACTATTTAAAGTCTTAGCATTTCTATTAATAAAAAAAACTTTGTAAAATGGACTTGGAAATAATGTTCTTGTACTGAATCATGTCCTTCTCAATATTGGAAGGTAAGTTTTAATAAGGAAAACTTTTTGGGGTTCTCTTTCTATTATTTTCCTTCTGAAGTATTCCTTTGCACCAGCTGTGGAGAACTGTAGCCTCCAGGTGTTTTAGACTTCATCACCCATGAGCCTTCCACCATTGGCTATACTGCCTAGGGCTGCTGGGAATTGGAAGTCAAAAACACTTAGAGGACAGCAGTTGTCCAGCCCAGTGGTTAGTCTTATGAGACATACATTTGTAACACCCATTCTCCCCACCCCAACATGAAAACTGATTGTCCTCTTCCCTTTGATTTTTTTTTCTTTTTCATTTTGTTTTCAGTGATTTCTTTTGTCTCAGCCACTCACTTGCTCCTTCAGCCACAAACCTAATTGATAAACTCTGACCAACCCCTTTTAGACATTTTTCTCTAGGCAATTTGTGGATGGGGAGAATAAGAACACAACCTTTGAAGCCAATATCATATTCCCACTGTCCATGAGGTGAGTGGGAGATCTGTAAAGCAAAACTGAGGCCCTTTTCACACACGGGTGGCGGAAGGGGCAAGCCATGCCAAAATGGGGCTTACCTTGTTCCGTCGCCACACGGAGCAGCGCATTTCGCTGCTCTACATGCAGCAGCATCCCGCAGCGTCCTCGGCGCCTGGCAGCGCCCAAAATGGTGGATTTTGACTGGTGAGGCCTCTCCACCAATCGGAGAAGCTCGCCAGCCAGAAATCCCGCCCCGTGCCCTATTTACAGGGACGCCCTTTCGCGCTTCCACAAATACACACGGGCGCTGTGATGGGTCTGGACAGGGCTGGACACCCCGTGCCTTTGAAAAACCACGCGGCGGCGCCACTTGCGGGTGCCCGACCGCGGATTGGCATGTGGATTTACTCGGGAGTAATCCACCCCAATTCACGTAATGGTGTAGACGACCTCCGTGGAGGTCGATCTACACCGTTTTTTAACCACATGTGAAAAGGGCCTGAGAATCACATAGCCCTGTAGATACAGCTGACCTGCATTTCTCAGTGTTTCTTACCATTGGGAAGGACGACTAGGAACACTGGAAGCTGTGGTGCCTTATGATTCCCACCCCTGATAAAAGTATGTAGATGTTCCCAATGATTTAAAACCTTTGTCACGTGGAGTTACAAAAGCATAACCTTTGTCACATGAAGTTCAGCAAGGTTCAGCTTTGTACCAGTAATACCTGAGAGTCCAGCAACACCTGAAGGGCTCCCTATCTTGTCTTTAGATATTTTCTTTATCTCTCTAGGCTTGACTGTCACCTGTATGTGTGTGTGTATTTGTATATATGTGTATATTTAAAATTCTCTTTTAATTCACAGACTTAGGAAGTCCACATGTACCATGACAACTTGTTGGTCTATCTAGCTCAACATAGGCCATTTCCACACTACAGTGTTAAACTGCTGCTATTCCACTTTCAACGCCCTGTGGAATTCTGGGGTTTGTAGTTTACTGAGACCAAAGAGCTCTTTGGCTGAGAATTCAAAGTTCCCTTCCCTAAACTACAAACCCCAGAATTCTATAGGACTTTGATAGTGGAATAGCAGCACTTTAACACTGTAGTGCAGAAATGGTCATAGTCTGTCCTGGGTGACAGTAATACAAACCCTCCAATGTTTCACAGATGAAACCTGGGACACATGTGGCCAACAAACAATGATAGTGTAGTCAAGATGGCAAAAAATATTAATGAGGAAGAACAGACAAACTGGGAGAGGCTACTAGGAATCAACTAGAACGGACAAGATTCCACCCCCTCTTTTTGTCTTCCTACTTTTGCGCTTTAACTCAGTCTGCCGCAGTTGAACTAAGCTGTGAACAAAAGGGGAAAGTGGGAAATGGAGAGAAAGACTGGGACATTGTAAAAGCATCTGAAAAGGTGGGATGGCAGAAGAGTGATTGGGTCTGTCCCAATTTAGCAGGGACAGACCAAATATTTGGACCCCAGATCCTGACTGATAACAGAGTAATGATATCACCGCTTGGTAAAGTGAGTGCTGGCTGGCGGATATGGGAATTACAGACCAAATAAGTCATTTTTCCAAGCTCTGAATGGTAGCATTTGGTTTTTGTTATGTCAGACAATCTGTAAACCAAAAGCTTCAAAGCAGGGTGGGCGACGTGTGAGGCTTTCTGTATTGCCAGATTATACCTTCCATCAGCCCTAGTTAACATAGCCAGAGGTGAAAAATGCCCAACAATATCTGGGAGTCTTCACTGTGGTTGTTGCTGCTGCTGCTGTTGTATGCCTTTAAGTTGACTGCAACTTATGGCAACCCTCTCCTAGGGGTTTCTTAGGAATATTTCTTCTTCAAGTGCAGTTGCCATGGCTGAGAAAGGGTTTGAATCATGGTCTCCTCTTCACTTGCATTTTACCTGAGCACTCTGCCTTCCAGGCACCCAGATGATAGACAAGTGATTGGGAGGGGGCAGCTGTGCACCTGGAGAAGGTATGTGCACTCCTTCGTCCCCATTCACTTGCGTTTCTCCCAGGTGCACTGCATTCCAGGTGCCTGAGCAATAGAGAAGCAAATGGGAGGGGGCAGCAACACAGCTGGAGAACGCACTTGTGTGGGGCTCACCCCAGCCATTTGTTTGCCTTTTGGCCAGGTCCGTAGAAGGAAGACACACATGCCTGGGCAAAAGGTAGGAGAATGTAGGAGGCAAGTGGGCACCTGGCGAATAATCAAGTTCACAAAAGTCAAACAGTGTGGACCATACGCCACACTGGATTTTACACTTTGCCAACCCTTGCTTTAGAGTCAGTGGGATGCCATGGCTAGAATTTAGGATTGGGATAATCCAGATTCAAATCCCTGTTTAGCCAGGAGATTGCTTCAATGATATTGGGTGAGTCCTTGGCTCTCAGTGTAACCTCTCTCAGAGGCTTATTGTGAGATTAAAGTAAAGAAGGACCATGTATAGTGGTTTGAATTCTTGGAGAGAAGGAAGGGCACCTTGTAGATATATTGGACTACATCTTCCATCATCCCCTGTCAACATGTTGGCTGAGAATTATGGAGTTGTAAACACACCTGCAGAATACTGGATTGGAAGAGGTAAATTAGGCTAACAATCAATCTTCTGTGTAATAGTCCCCCCACCCCAACTTTAAAACCACTTGTTGCAGGGAAGAGGGAAGCTAGGAAAGATTCCCCACCCACCCCTGTCTCTGGTTACCTCACAGTGTATACTATCTTTCTTTGTAAAGGCTATTTGCCCCCTCATAACCTCCTCAAGTCAGTGCTTGCTGGCGGGAGTTGTTGCATTTGCTGAGGATTAAAAGAAATAAATCATGTGAGTTCTGTACAAATCAAGTGTATTCCATGTGACAGTGCAGAAAGAGACCTGAGATGAATTTCTGTTTGTTGAACCATTTCATGTAATTCTTTCTTCAGACAAATTCTTGGCAGCTTTCAACGTATCGGTTCTTTGAGGAGCCACATGCTTTGCATGAGCCAAGATGTTTATATAGATCACTGAGCTCCTTTACAGCGTTATCCTGTCGGGCACTGGAACTGACAGGCTTTTGCAAGTGGAAGCTCCCAGTGAACTGAGGCACCTTCTATCATGATGCCCTACAATGTCATTCCATGTGACAGTGGTGTTCCATTGCAGTTTCTTTCTTGGTTCATAATGCCCCATGAGGATTTAAGCAATCGAGCAAAACCTGTCTCAGTCCAATCCTCCTTGCCTTCATAAAGGAAAGGTTTGTAAAAAGGCCTTTGAAACATTTGTTTCATTTTTTAAAAAAATCTGCTTTTGTGCAGTTTTGTATTTTTTCTTTCTGGAAATAACTTGTTGTTTACAAGACAAGAATCTTTTGCAAGTTCATGGATCATTTCACACATTTCCAATATGTCCCACAAGCTGTCTGAAGCTGAGGCCCTTTTCACACGCGGGCGGCGGAATGGGGCAAGCCACGCCAAAATGGGGCTTACCTTGTTCTGTCACCGCGCGGAGCAGCGCATTTCGCTGCTCTACACGCAGCAGCGTCCCGCGGCGTCCTCGGTGCCCAGCAGCACCCAAAATGGCAGATTTTTACTGGCGGAGCCTCTCCGCCAATCGGAGAAGCTCGCCAGCCGGAAATCCCGCCCCCTGCCCGATCTGCAGGGACGCCCTTTTGTGAGTCCGTAAATCCATATGGGCACTGCGACGGGTCTGGACAGGGCTGCCCCCCCCGTGCCTTTGAAAAACCACATAAAATGTGGTTTTTCAAAAGCACACGACGACGCCACTTGCGGGCGCCCGACCATGGATTGGCGTGTGGATTTACTCATGAGTAATCCACCCCAATTCATGTAACAGTGTAGAGGACCTCCATGGAGGTTGATCTACACCGTTTTTTAACCCCATGTGAAAAGGCCTGAGTTCTGTTTACGGGGCATCCTAGCTGCCAAGAGGTAGCCTGGTTGGTAAATTCTGCAGTGCTGAAGATTTCTAGCATATGCAGATGGCCATTTGTGCTGGTAAACGTTTCTTTCTGTTTGGTGGTATTGTTGAATGGCATAAACATTAAGGTAATCAGAACTCGTCCTATTTTACAATTTATATTGGTTCTTCCGCCTCCTTACCTGCAAGCCTATGGATGATATGGGAGCTGATGCAATACTTTCAGCTAGGCTTTTTTTTTTTAAATCACAAATAGAAAGCTTCTGTGTGTGTGTGTGTGTGTGTGTTTGTTTGTTTTAAACTTTGGTAGGTGCTAATATTGCCAAGGTAAAATTTGAACAGGGAGGGTCTGTAGTTCTCCTGCTCTATAGGGTCAGATGAACAATTTCTCTTTCCTTGCTTAACTGCTGATTATTGGAGCTGGAGCAACACTCCATACCCAAACCTTGGAAAATTTACTTTGTTGAACTACATTTCCAGAATCTCCCAGCCTGCAAGGTGCCAGTAAGTTTGTCAGCTGGGGGATTCTGAAAACTATAATCCAATAAAATAACTTTTCTGAACTCCACTCCATCCTTCTTCAGTAGTATGGATCCCTGGAAAATCAGTCATTCAGAATGAGCCTAGCTTTGTCATCCTAGTGTGAATTCTTCCAGGAAGTTTCCCCTTAGACAGAAATTTGAGAAGTTTTCGCCATACCTAGTGCTCACTGTATACCTTTAACTATCCAACTAAGTTACACAACTTTGAGAAATACCAAGGGACTTCCATTTAAACCAGTAAGAGTGCTGTTGTTTGGCTTGTGTGAGAGCTGGCTCATTCCTTAGGAGAACATCAAGTGGGAATTAAAGCAAATGCTTCCCGTCATGTTGAAAAAGATTCAGGGTTTTAAAAAGGCATCTCTTGTGAAAGGAGATCAGATAAATTCCTGTTTGCTCGCTTTGTCAAATGCAGCTTTAGAAGTCTGTAATTTCATCATCTCTCCTGCTTAAGGCAATTGCTGATCAAAGTGCAGCTTTTGTTATTTATAAATATCTTATTGAGACAGATGTAGAACTCCTTGAGGGTAGCGTGGGAGTGATCTGCAAGGTGGAAACTAACATGGAAGGTGAAAATGTGATGTTTTAACAGCTTTCCAGGGCAACAATGAAATTAGATTAAAACACATTGTAAATCGAAACAATGGCATTGTTGGCAAAGCATGGGCGATGTCAAGGACTTAAACTTCTTCAGCACCAAAAACTAGGTTCACCTTACATTTCTGCACTAGCCTGTTATAGTGCTATTATTCTACCTTCAACATCCTATGGAATCCTGGGGTTTGCAGTTTAGGAAGGGGCCTTGCTAGTGTGGAAATGGCCTATGATAGACCAGGGGCCTGCATGATGTTTAAGGGTCTTTGAGTAGTCTGTATTCTGGGGCCCAACAGACTTTCCCAGTGATAACAAACAGTTGCTTCTGTAGCAGCCCTAGGCTTGTCTAGCTATAATTGGTGGCCGGGGAACTGTAGTTGGTGGAGGGATGGCAAGGTAGACCCAGTGATGCTGCTGAAAGCACTGAACGGACACAGCAGTCATTTTGATGTTCTGCCAATGGAGAAAAACAGAAAGACATGAATGAAAACTGAACATGCTTACCAATTACAAAATGCTGGCTATTGTGGTCAAAAATACTATGTGTGCATGAAGAATGGAAGAGAGCAGGGTGATGAAGGAGGGGACTGAATCACTCTGCAGAATGATACAGGCCCTTCTTACATAAAAAAAAAAAAAGAAAATTAAATGATGTCAGGTAAAATGGAAAGGACCAATATAGAGAAGAGAGGAATTGTAACAATTGCTGTAGCAATTCCTGTTGATAGTGTTGCACATTGGGAGTCAAGTCTCACCTAGAACTGAGTATAAGGTCTTCAGCCTTCCCACACACACACACACTGTGACTGTAACTGTATAGCTCAGTGGTTCTCAACCTTCCTAATGCTGCGACCCTTTAATACAGTTCCTCATGTTGTGGTGACCCCCAACCATAACATTATTTATTTATTATTTACAATGCCTCCTCCCCCCCCGGCAAAGGCCACCTCGCTGGCCAGGAATGGGGGGGGCGGGCAGGAAAAGAGGAGCCGCACGTCTCCCCTGGGGAAAAACTCCGAGAACGCCCCCCAGCTCTGCTTCTGCTTCGCTCTCATTTCCGCTCGGGGGGGGCAATGTGGGAAAAGTTTCCAGAGTGTCCAGGCTGCACTGCAGAAGGAAGGGGCGGGTGGTCACGTGACCAGGAAGCCAGCTGCGGGATGAAGGAGCAGCAAAGAGAGCACCTCGCGCAAGAACCTGCTTGCACAAACGGCACCCCCCACCTGCGTGATAAGGTAACGTGCGGAAAAGGCCCAGGAGTGGTGGTGCACAAGCCACACATTCGCTTCCTCCTGCCCCCTTTGGCGGGAGTGCGTGCAGCTGCACGTGCTCCCACCAAAGGGGGCAGGAGGACACGAGCGTGTGGCTTGTGCTTGCGCACCACCACCGAGGAGGGAATGGAGCCTAAGACCATTGGAAATACGTATTATCCGATGGTCTTAGGCGACCCCTGTGAAAGGGTCGTTCGACCCCCAAAGGGGTCGCGACCCACAGGTTGAGAACCGCTGGTATAGCTGTTTCTCCATGCATGTAGGAAACGCAATATTTTTGGTTTATGGGAAGTCCCTGTTTTTTGATGCCTCATTATCTAACCATTCACTCTTTTGATGCTTCCAAATTAAGGACAAGTTCCATTAATTTGATGTGGGGCCCACTTTTGTTAGTTCTTTTTGTCTGTGGAGGCTTGCTTGGGACTAACTGTGCATGTGTGTTGCTTGCAAAGTGAGTTCAGAGTGGGGTGGAAATGGGACTGAGTCTGCTGAGAGACTTTACAAGCAGCAAGCATGTGGGGTTAGGTCCCATGTGAGCCTCCATAAGTCCTTCATGTTCCCTACAGTAGATGGGTTCTGCTTTTCGATCCTTTCTGCTTTCTGACAGTGTTCTGGTCCCTATCCTGTCAGCTAAGTGGGGGAAACCTGTATGATTTATGGTTTCATGATGTCACTGATTTTTTGAAGTGCTGATCAAGAGAAGTTTTAACAAACCCAAAAGCTCCAAATGAGTTAATATTACTTAACTAGTTTTTAGGCAACATTCTATCAAACAGAAATTTGAGACCTTCTAACCTCCCTCACCAAAGTTTTTCCAGCTGTAGACAGAACAACAGATAATATGTCTGGATGCTGCAAGCTCTCATTTTGGTTTGGCAGGATATACTGCTGAATATGGAAGTCAGCCAGAACTTTCTAAAGTAATTGAGGAGGAAAAGACTGACAAATTAAGCTCTCTGGCCTATGTAAAGATACCAATGTCAGATGAGAAGTAGCTTTTTAGGCTTTCTAGTCTTTGTAGCACAAGTAGGATATTATACATGTTTCTATCATGCACAGTATTGAAATGTAAGCTATAAAAATCTGCAATGCCCACAACAGTTTCTAGGATAGTCTCTTGATAGGCCAAGCTTATTTAAAGAAACCTCAGTGAAGATTGTCAGTCAGTATAATGTTCTTTGTTGCCTTGTTTTCTTCAACAATTTAATTCTACATAGTATGTCATATGGAAATTTACACGGAATTCCCATAGCTTTTCAGAGTTGATCAGCAGTAAAACCTAGGTAACATAAGACGATCTGTTAAATTCTTGACTAGGAGCCTCTAAGGTCATTTCAGGAACTGTTCTGTAACTTATGGAAGTAATGCTGTGGCGGAGAATATTGCAGTTGTGAACACTAGAAGATATGAATGAAATAACTGTTTTGCTTAGTGATTGATAATCTCAAAACATGCAAGATATTTTGCACTGCTGTGAAAATCAGAACTACAGTACACAAAACACGATTGTATGATTGTGTGAGTATACTAGATGACAATCCCAATGTTTTCATACCAGTGAGATTTCTTTTCTTTTCTTTTCTTTTCTTTTCTTTTCTTTTCTTTTCTTTCATCCACTGGGTCTACTCTATGAACTGAATGATGTTTTAGTTTATAGTCCTTCTTTGTCAGATTGTTCTTTCATAATTTGACTAAACATATCTTTGGTTCCACAAGTATAAGCTATGAACTTGTAGATACTGTCATCATGGTCATCAAAGCCTCATGGCCTCAAAGGCCCCTCCCTAAACTGCAAACCCCAGGATTCCATAGGATGTTGAAAGTGGAATAATAGCACTATAACTGTCTAGTGTGGAAGTGGCCATCATGTTTCAATACCTACGGTGCATTTGATAACATATTTGTTGTTGTTGTGATCCTTCAAGTTACTTCTGACTTATGGCTCTCTATGGCTTGCCTAGCCCACGATATCTTAAGAAGGCAACAAATGTATTCTGTATAATACAATATTTTGGGTTAAGCAAAATTCAGAAGATAGGTGTTAACCTGGAAGTCATGAGGCATACAGAGCGACAATATTCTCCAGCCTTTTGGGGTATTCCATGCAAGGTAAGAATGACGTTACTGTGGACTAGTAGTCCCTCTGTCAGTCTTGGAACCCTATTAAATATCCAGTTCAGCCTCTCAGACTTGATGGGGGTTATGATTTATTATGTCTTCTCTGGGAATTAGAGCAACTCTGGCCAGTGAAAAGACAAACAAGAAAAAAAAACTACCATTGGATGGATAGAGGGATGAAGTGCTCCTTTGCTCTTTAAAAAATGCATTTAAAGAAAACTAGCTTTATCACTAACAAAAGTCAAACATCTTGCTTGTACCATCTTTGTCAAATGTCATAGGAAACTAATTTTAACTTTGGAGATGAGCTGTAAACTTTTCTTTAAAGAAAAATCCTTAAGTGGAAGCCCTGACTAACTGTGTAACTACATGGTATTATGAATGGACACACTGTAATTACTCCTCACATGATTTTACCAAGACCTGATCATGCTATAACTTGCATCTCTCCCCATCCACTGCCCCCACCAGTGGATGGTTTTTAGAGCATAATATGTGGTCTGCTTTTCTTTGTTCTTTTGACTTCTTGTGTGCATATTTCAATATTTCACTGATGGGCGGAGTGGAAACAACTATGATTAACCACAAAATGATTGTGCAAGCTGTTTGTCAAAGTTATATATAGGATCCCACAGAATCTGAGTACTAATTTTATAAAACGACTGATACTGGCAAAATTTCCTGGTCATATGTTGAAGTCTTTCAGTGTACAACAGCAAGATCTCTCTGTATTTTGAGACTCAGCACATTTTCATTAAGTTTCTGAAAATAACTTTTTGAGAGAAAGAGAGAAAGAATGAGGAATGTGATCCTGAGTTCTAAATATTCTGAACAACTTTCTAACTGACTGGAAACCTATGTTTTTTAAGGAGGGTGACATCCACATTGATGGGAACAATGTAAGACATAAAATAGATTATAAACATCTCAAAGCAGGAATCCAGTGAAACATGATAGAGCTTCTTTTGAAAATCAATTCCAGTTTGAAGGCATGACCTTAACTTGTTTCCTGTATTTACTGATAGATGATCCAATGCCTACTTAGCTAGCAGCATGTTCTATTGAACTCCTTGGGGCTTATCTCTGATTAGATATGTACAGGATTGTGCTGCACATCAAGCAGGGCAAATGTGTAACCTACATTCATTTCAATAGTGTTTCTTCTTGCTTGTTATGAGTTGAGAGCTTGCTGAGGGCTAAAAACATAGTCACATGCCAAAGTATGCCATGTAGCTTCACTTATTCTCTCTTTTCTACTAGTGTCTTCTTTGTGTATTTCCCATTCTTTGATCATTCACCATGTTTCTGTTAGTCCAGAACTTCAGCATGGGTTGCAGCAGTTCCTGCCAGTGAATGAGTTCAGCAGAGGTTTTTACAGTTGTACTTTGAAGTTAATTCCTTGATGTCATGATTAATTAGGATTCCCAGCTCTCAGGGCCTACCTGGCCCTTTTCTCTAGTTCTCAGGGCAAGCAAGGAGAAAGACCATTGCCTTGAAATTTATGTGTGTATGTATATATGTATATTCCTCAAGATCCAATGTGGTGTGGTGGTTTGAGCATAGGACTAGGACCCTAGAGACCAGGGTTTGATTCCCTGCTCGATCTTGTAAACCCACTGGGTGACCTTGGGCATATCACACACTCTCAGTCCCAGAAAACCCTGAGTCACCTTAGGGTTGCCATCAGGTCACCATAAGTCAGAAACAATTTGAAGACACACAACAACAACAACAAAAACTGCAGAAGCAGCATATATATACCTCATTTGTTAGATGCTGTGCTTTTTGTTTTAATAGTATACTCTGTATAGCTGTGGTTGTTGCTTAATGTATCATGTTTAGTGACATCACCGGGGGCCACCCCTTGTAACCTCACTCTTATAACATCAGCAGAGCCTACTCCCTGTAACATCACAAGGAGTCATCCCTAGGTCTCTGGTTTTGGAGCTGGAATATCAGGACCTGAGATAATTCTTGACTTGGCATCCATATTGCTAATTGCATTTCAGAATTGCAGGTAGACGTAAGGAATCTCAGACCTTGGGGCTGAATCTGGCTCTCCTGAGGTCTTCATGTGATCCTCTGGTTTTGTAGATAGCCATTCTTCTTCCCCATGACACTATTATTTGATGGTTTCCTGGCTTTCAACAGTCATTTTTCCTTTTCTGAAAAATAGACATCACTCTCCTCAGTCAATTACTATCAACAAGAACTTCAGAATAAAATATGTTGATATTATTTGGTGGTGGGGAGCACCAATAACAAATATCCCTAGACACATCTCTGAAATTGAATTCAATGCCTGGACTAAAATATTTTCCCCACTCTTGCATTATGGACCCCCAGTTTCACCTCTTCTTTGGCTGCATTTTGTTGCTCCAGTGACCTTCCTGTCTTAAAGATGGTCTTGGTTATCCCAAGCTGCTTCACAGTCCTCTTTCTGGGGTTTATAGTTTACTGAGGCCAAATGGCTCTCTGGCTGAAAATTCTAAATGTCCTTCCCTAAACTGCAAGCCCCAGAATTCCATAGGTTATTGAAAGTGGAATAATAGCACTGTAACAGTGTAGTGCAGAAATAACCTTAGGGATCTGAAATCATATAAATAAGGGGTTACTTCTTCAGCTTCTTTGTTTCTTTCACTATGAGGAGTTTTAAATTTTAGTCATGGGTGGTAAGCTAATTTCCTTGGATGCAGATAATTTCAACAAGAGTCAAAAGTGCTGTCTTCTTGCTGACAGTTTTCAACAATTTTTTCCTTCAGGGCTTTTGCTACCAGGAAGAGAAGAGGAAACTCTTTGTATTATGAGCTATAGCCTGAGTCTTCTTGTTCTACTGTATGACAGTGAGCAGCCCTTGTCTGTTTTGATTTAGTTACATATTCACATTCTCTGTGAATGGCTAGCATTCTGTTAATGACATATAAAAACATATTTCCATACTAGGCCTGCCTATGTCTTTTTTTCCCCAGTCATTGCAGAGCTTGGTATTCTCTTCCTCCCTTTCAGGTAACCCAAACTCACTATTTGGCCACTGCAGCAGCCCCATAGCCATTCAGTGGCTAGTGGAGGGGAAAAATTAAGTATCTAGTTATGTCCCCATAGCCAGATGCAGAATGATATCATCTGCTGAGACCTTGGATGTCTTTGGTCTGCCACTGGAAATGTGGGCATAACCAGATGCCCTTCTGATTTCCTCCCCCTCTCTCCACCAGCCATTGAATGGCTATGGAGAAGCTGCAGTGGTTAAGCTGTGAGTCTGGGGGTGTTGAGAGAAGACACATAGATGAATTCTGTCTGCAGAATTTTTAGACTGCCATACAAGATCTTGGCCACTCCTTATTCTGCAATATAAAATCTTGTCCAGTGATTCCTTCCCTGCAGCATGGAAGTTCTGGATTTTCAATGAACATGAACATATGTTGATCTTTACAATCCATATAGGGCGTTGGCCTCCAGTTGTTCATATGACAGATGCAGCAGGTTAAACAACAGATGACTCCTCACTTTGACAGTGTTTGCCTCAGCTTGACTGCTCATATAGAAAGGATTTTATAAGTAGAGGGCAGAGCCATAGCTGAGAATTTCACATCCATTAATAATCTTTATGCTGAGTCTGCAGGCTGCTGAGTAAAGGGCATGCCAGGAAACAAATTTTCAAAGTAGTCCAGTTTGTGGATCATTAGCAGATGAGGATCACTCTCTAAAAAACTGGAAGAATTCATTGGTCTGAACACTTGAGTTACATTTGTGAAGATACCTTGCGAATCAGTTTGACATGGCATTTCCCAACTGTCATGGTAGAACAATATGCAATGAAGTGTGACCAGTGAATAGATGAAGACGGGTGTCTTCTAATCTGCAAGAGTCAGATGAGTAGTGAATAGAGGAGATGTTACTGAGAGCTTTGCAGCATTCATGAAATATTTGTGTTTTTCTGACTCTGTATTCTTTATGCATGAAACATTTGAGAATGGGTTTTCTTTTGCCTGGGTTATCTTTTGAGGTTTTCCACTATTATTATTATTATTATTATTATTATTATTATTATTATTATTATTATTATTATTATGCCATTATGTTGCAGATATCACTGCAGTATGTTTTTTTAAAAAATTCAAATGTTTCTGTGTCTTTCTTCCACTGTGCACAATTTTCAGTGTCTGGTACATTTGCAGATGGAATGACAGTGTTCAGTAAACACAGGTCGTGGCCCATGTTGCACAGAATCAAAAATATTTTTATCTGTTTTAATATAAACCTCTGTCATGATTTGTCCATGAAATAATTAGTTAAAAATCAGTTTGGTACCCTTAATTGTCAATAGCAAATTTAAATTTTTTTGTGGAATGCCAATTATGCTAAATGTTTTAGTAACAATTACTGTTTGATGATATTTTGATATGCTACTATGGGGGTTAATTTGGAGTGATTTTTTGCCATTTTTATAAAAAAAAATTTTTTTTAGAAAAGAACACTTTTAAAATTAACAGTTTTTATTAATGATTAATATAAAAATAGATATTTTCTCTCTCTCAAGTTTTAACATGATGAATTAATTGCCTTCAGCAGTTTAACATGCCATTTTAGTACTTCAACATTTCTACTGCCCATAATTTGTGTTCAGATTCCAGTAGTAAGTATTTGCAGGAGTTACATGGTTAGAGCTTGGAATCCATGAGAATTCTAACCTTTTAGCTGAGTTATTTTCTTAACTGCAACAACAACCTGTGACAATATGAGTTCCTTTTGTTCTGTCACTGTATGACACTAAATTTTGAGGAGCTTTTATGTAGCAAGATGCATTCAGTGGGATCCTATCTGAGTGGGTCCACCCATTTCTTCTGTTGTCACTTCTCATTTAGTTGCCCTCTTCTTCTCAGTGCTGTCATTGCTTCCACATTTGGAGAAGGCTTGTAAACAAGCAGAAGTGGCAATAATTGGGAAGAGCAGAGCTAGGGGACCAAGGCTGAAAGTGGAAACTTGTAAGAGATCTGGACTCAGCAGGTGCTCAGCAAGGCCTACCACTGATATTACCTCAGTATCTCAGTAGAATTATCCTGTCTGAGGTAAATTTAATCCAGGGGTGCATAGTCATGAGGTGTACAACATGGTGTAGTAGTTTGAGCATTGGACTACGACTCTGGAGACCAGGGTTCAAATACCCACATCCAACTGTGGAAACTCACTGGATGACCTTGGGCAAGTCACATTTTCACAGTCTCACAGGAGGGCAATGGCTAACACCCTCTCAACAATTGTGCCAAGAAAACCCCATGATAGATTCACCTTAGGGTCGCCATATGTCAGAAATGACTTGAAGGGACTCAGCAATGTACATAGTTGTGTTTTCCAGCCTTCATTTTAAAAAAATTAGTGAGAGTCTGCACCCATTACTGGATATTCAGAGAGAGCCAGTGTCCTTTCTGGTACTGCCTTGGGCTTTGGAAGCATTATGGAAGCTGCCAGGTGTCATGTGCTTTTCTGAGTGCCTCTGAAGGGCCATTCAGAGTCTCTTGGGAGATGGATGTGATACAGAAGAGACTTGGGGCAGGGCCAAGCCTTGGCCAACTACCAAAACTATCCGGTACTTCAGATCTCTGATTTAGTGTGATTTAGTGGCAAAGATGGTGTCACTCAGTTTGCCAGAGGACCCTGACTTGCCAGAGTAAGAAGAGTGTTTCTTTAAATACATTTTCAGAACTGAGCAGTGTTAATATTAGAAGAGCTCATGTCCAATGTATGGGTTTATGTAGGCACACGTGTGGACAAATATGTGTGCGCTCACATTTGGGGTGGCAGGAAGGTGAGAACTTCTTTCCATAAAAAGAATTTATTTTAGTGCTTTACTTCAAGGTTTCTTTCACATTATATAATTATAGCATTTTAATACTATTTTAGCTGCCATGGCTCCATCTTGTGCCATCCTGGAATTTTCTGTAGTTTCCTGAGGTATTTAGTATTCCACGCTAGAGAGACATAGTGCCTCACCAAACTACAGGTCACAGGATTCCATAGGATGGAATATAGGCAGTTAAAGTAGTATTAAAGTGCTATAATTGTCTAGTGTAAAAGAAACCCAAATCCGGATATTGCCAAATTTTTGCTATGCCAGCTCTAGAATGAATATTTTAGTATTATGTTTTGTTCTCCACAGACACATGCACAGATGTACACGCACGCACGCGCGCGCACACACACACACTGTTGTTGCCCTGCATTGCTTGTCACATGTTATATATGCCTTGATAATTGTACAAGCAGTTGGATGTGCCAGTACTGACAGTTCTGTTTTCCTATCAATGTCAACATTTGACTTGTGCTAACATTTAATGGTAGTTAAGTGCAGGCAGGAGGATGGTCTGTAAGCAATGCACTAATGCAAAAGAAGTGAGTGGGAGAACTCCAGAAGCCCTTGGCAAGCAGATCAAAACATCTGATGTCAAACCCTTGGTCTATGAACTGAAATATTATGCTCTGTCCTCTGGTTTATCCCTCCCAAATTTCTTGTATGTACATTTTAGATGCATTGATAACTTGGATGCTGGATTTTATCCAGCTGTAAAAAGCAGAACGGTGATTAATGAGGCTTTAGAAGCATGAATTGACTGGGTCTAAATCTCTTTTCCTGTGGCTTGTATTACAGAATTGTATGCTTGTTTATAAGACTCACTTTTTTCCTGAAAAATGCTGTTTGAAAATGGGGTGTGTCTTATACACCAGTGTGTCTTATACACCGGCAACTAGTATTTGCTGGCTTGTAAATAGGGTGTATCTTATACACTGGTGCATCTTATATGCTGACAAGGACAGTACTTAGAAGACACACAGGGTCAGATCTAGAACAGACTGTTAGAAATCTCTGTCGGCTGTTCAAAGCATGACCTGCTCTGGAACCAGCTCACTGTTTAATGTTGCTTATTTCAGGGTAAGCATGTCTCAACACTATAAATTAAATGCCTTGTTTTATAAAAGCAAAATTGCAAGTATACCCTATACTAAAGAGGGAGCGACATGTTAATTGTTCTGTCCTAATGCTACCTAAGCTCATATTTCTAAGTTCTTCCCATCAATGAGCGGGAGAGGGGATGAATGACCATTTTTATAGTAAACCGAACAAAATATTGATTGGATAGAATCAGTCTCATACTATCAAAATCTGAATGACTAGGGGCATGTTCTTTGGACTCTTTTGCACAGGGCATGTTAGCACTAAGTACACATTATTATTCTTGAGTGCTGTAGATTGTCTTACATTGAAAATATTAATTCTATGCATTTTGAATTAATAAAACCTTGTAAAGAGTGAAACAAGAACTATAGGTTATGATGTGGGGAAATGGAAGTATATTGCTCATTCCAAAAGAGAAAATATTTCACAACAGTTTTCTTTATTGTTTTTTGTAATTGTTTTTGTTACTGGTGGGGGGAAAAAAGATGAAATAATTTCCTCGGCCATGGGAAAAGAGGTGGCCCTCAAGAAATTTGTCTCCATTTTCTTTACATCTCATATATGACTATATAAAGCCAAGGGATGAGTATGCTAAGTTTCTTCTTTATAGGCTGCAATCCTGTTGGTGTGCTATGCTAGCATAACTACTGTGGTGTGAACGGTCACAGTAGGAGCAAAAAGACCATGGGCACTGAAAGCAAGACATTGGAGAAACAGGCTGCTTGGAGCTGGGAAATTTGGTCTCTCTTCCTTCACCACAACTACATGGCCCTGAGAGAATCAACCATTAGCAGAGTGTACCAACAGGAGTACAACCATAGGAGCCTTCCCTCAAAAAGCGTGTGTAAAGGCATAATACGCAAACAGTGGACAGCTGCCAAGTTGCTGTGCACTGGAAGTTTCAGTTTGATTTCCTAACATAAATTGTCTTAAACTATAGCAATGCAACCCAATTTCTACCGTGACTGCTACAATGCTCTCCTAAAACTGAACTTGCTTGTTCCCCAGGGTTATAATATCTTCTCACTTATTTTCAGCAGAAAGTGCTACAACTTTGCTTTGGCCTCTCTCACTCCAGTAAGTCAAACTGCCATAAACATACTGGAGAAGAGGACAGGTATAGGTCATCCTCCTTCCTTCCTCAATAGTGCTGTGGCCTACTGTGTTGCATGCTTGTATTGCGCAAGGGTTTGAGGGAAGGGCACTGGAACAGCAATACTGTTGTGTTTGGGTAAGACACAATATTATGCCACAGCTGGGAGTTTACGGACTTCTACCTGAGCCTAAATAACCCAAAGGCATCAGAACCTGTCTGACCTTTGAAGCTGAGCAGGGTCAGTGCTAGTTAGCACTTGGATGAGATGCCACCACCAAGTACCAGATGGTATATGCTACCTTTCAGAGGAAGGAACTGGCAAAGCCACTTCTGAGTATTCCTTGTCTGAGAAAACCCTATGAAATTCATGGGGTCACCATAAGTCAGTATGTGACTTAAAGGCACATAATACATATGTGGGCTTAGCTGCTCATCAGATTTAACCAGAACTAGGAATGGGCAAGTGTTAGCCAGGCTGAAAATTACTGCAGTTACTAATTTAAAAACACAAGTTGCTAACTGTTGGGTTTCTGGAGATCTATTCAGATTTTTTTAAAGACGGTATCAGCAAAATATTCCATTCCCCCCACCTCAAAAAAATGACAGTACTGAATCTCATTGGGTACCTTTCTTTCCCATGGCTATTTATTCTTCACTATAAGTCAAAATGTAAACCTGAAGTATATAGAATAAGGACATTTAAATTAGTGCAATCATGTGTCACTTCCTCTTTTTTCCATTTTTTATTTAAACAATTGTATTCTGTCAGTCTTTGCAAAATGAATCGAGAGTGTTGCAGATAAATATATAATAATCCCAATTACAATTTGAGTTTTCTGCATCAAAATGTGCTTTCCTTTGTTGATTTCACAGGCAGAGTCCAACTTGATTCACTTTGGGAGGGTTTCATTGTCTCCCAAGAGAGAATGCTTAATAACCAACAACTGGCTCTCAAGCAGATATTGGTATATTAACCACCAATCAGATTGACTTGAGGATTCTGGAAATTGTAGTTTAAAAAAAAATCTAAATTTCCCGAGCTCTGCATCAGATTACCTACTTTTGGAGAAGAATGTGACTCTGTGGGATAGGGACTCTTTTTGCTACTAAGAAAGATAACCTCTTATTGTCTAAATGATGGCCCCACATGCAAACCAAAGGACAAAAATGTTATGTGCTCACAGCAGCAATATTCTTCCCTCCGCCCCAGTGCCTGTGAATTGCTCCCTCTAATCCTTTCATTATACCATTCTTAGTATATTTCATTCCAGTTGGCACAACTGTTTTGCTTAGTCAGCTGTGGCCTTGAAGATGGAAATTGTTGCTCTGCCTGAAAGATCATTGATTGTTAATCATTGTAAGATCCCGGCCATGATCTCAGTGTAGAAACCGCTACCTGTCTAGGAAATTGCATGTTTTGTGGTGGTGAACACGCACATCCCCAACGCCACTTCATCTTCCTATTTTAACTGTTAGACTCCTATTTCAAGCAAAGGAGAAATAACAAAATAAATCCAGATGATCCAAAAAAGCAAAAACAAGAGTAGGGTTAAGATTTTTTTGGCCAGACAGGGGGAAGTGAAGAAATGACCAGAAAAATCAGGATCATGGGATGAGATCATAAATGAAAAGATGTCTTTAAAAACAAATTCTCCTTTGCATTCTGTATGTCATCTGTATTGCAAAGAGAAAATAAAAGAACTACTCTCTTCCTGCTTTTGTGATTCCAAATGCAACAGATATACTCCCAACAATGAGAAATGAAAATGCATTTTATGAGAGAGATGATGTAGTTGTTTAGACTGCTTGAAAAAAACAGATTGTAGATTGATTGCTGAGCACTAGCTTCTGTTGGACACTGTGGAAGGATGTTACCCCCTTTCCCTGTTTGTCCATTTTTCTCATTGAGATGGGGGGATTTGATACTTTTTTGTGAAGTACAAAGAACAGAGAGAGTCATTTTTTTGATGGTGAAATTGGACATGTGCAGTTTCTTACATTTTATGCAAGTTGAAGCTGTGGCTTAGGACTTGGGTACCTGCAAGATAGTTAGGGTACACAAACTTTGACTCTCTAGGTGTCTGTCTGTCTGTCTGTTTGTTTGTTTGTTTTTCCCAGAGAGGGATCCAAGGTAGCTCCCAAAAGAATGAGTTAGAATACCTTCGCAACAAAATTTAAAAACAATTAAGATCATCATATAAAACAGAGTCAAATCATTTTGAAAACACACAAAAGTTTAAAAAGAGAAATAAAACATCCGAGTATGAAGTCTCCCTGTTCACACATTAAAAGCTTGCTTAAATAAAAAGGTCTCTAGCTGCCAGGGAAAGGAAAGCAGAAAGGGGGCCAGCCTAGCCTCTTGTGGAAAGGAGTTCCAGAGGATGGGAGCAGCCACTAAGAAAGCTCTCTCTTGTATCTTCACCAGGCCAGCTCAGATTTACTTGTATTGAGAATGAAGCTATTAAGCAGATAACCCTGTAAATATGATCCTTCTATTAATCATTTTCCAAATGAGCTACAGAGGTGATAGGGGAGGTACATACTTTTGTTTTTAATTGTGTGGTTTGCGAACTATGCTGGGTTTGTCTTTCCACCTTGTTCTCTTCTCAAAAATGAATCCACAACCTTGACAACCCTGAGATAACCCTGTTGAGACTATAGTCAACTACTGCTAGAGGTTTTTTATAAAAAAAAATTGGGGAGCATCTTTGTGAATTTTTCTAGACATAGTCTTCAGTGCCAAAAAAAATGGCTGGCATCCTGTTAATGACACATGAACATGTTGTCCAACTTATGCCTGCAAATGTCTTTTATTTGGTGGTTGTGGGAATTGGAATTTTCTATCTACCATTTCCCCCTGACAACCCACATTGGTCCTGCACCATCATCTTCCACAGCAATATAGAGAGCAGTGGAGAGGAAGGGATAGCTGAGAAACATCCCCTGTTGTCTACCTATGTGACTGTTGCCAGATGGACGATGGTGGCATCTTCTGGGATATCCTGGGGTTCTTCTGGGAGTCCTGGAAGCTGACATCTTCATTGTGCGTATGGCTATAAGCATATGGCCAGACACTTATCAGCCACCTGCCCTTTCCATCAGCCGCTATATGGCCATCAAGGGGATACACAAGGAAGATGAGTCTTGAGGGGGGATGTTTTGTGGTTTGCCATGTCAGAATTTAATTATATGCCCCCTAGTGCAGGATTTCAGACAACTTTTTTACAGGGAACAGAGTATTTTACACAAAAAGTATTTTGTTACACAAATACATTTCTTGTTACAAGGATGTTTTGAAATTATTTACTTCTCCCTGCAAGAATGAAGTAAGCTAAGAGTTGTATTCCTTTTCCTTACTGTTTTGTAGAAATGTCAGTGTGTTCTTCCTTGGGCAGTGGAATAGTGATGCATGCTTAATAATTGATTTCAAATGTCCAAACCTTACGTTAGAGAAAGAATCCCATTACGTTTAGTTACTTCACCATTTTCCATATTCTTTTCCAGTATTTTGGACAAATAAATGGGATAGAGATTGCTTTCAGGCAAAACCAGCCTAATTTCTTTGTAGTTTAAGATAGGTAAAATTAAAACAAGTACAATGTCCTTTGATAAAATCTGACTGTTGGATTTGGATTGTAGGAGGCCAGGGTCTGAAGCCTTCTTTGGCCATGGAAGCCCATTTCTTGACCTTGTGCAAGTCACATTCCCTTATCTTCAGAAGAAGGCAATTGCAAAGCCCCTTTGAACACAGCTTGCCAAAGAGACTCCATGATAAGTTTGCTTTAGGGTTGCCGTTAAGTCAGAAATAATTTGAAGGCAAACAACAACAACAACAAAATTTCATACTGTTCATTGGAAGATGAAGGATTATGAATGCACTTAGGTTCTCCTACTTCCTTCCAGGAAAAAAGAATCAAAGGTAGCCTCACAATTTGCAGAGCTGCTTAGAATGGGACCTCAAAACAGACAGGATGAGATAGGTTTCAATATACACTCCTACTCAGCTGTGACATTAAAAGCAGCCATTCTATAAAAAACCAGGCAGGATTCTTGCAATCACAATAAAAATACATTTTATACATTAGCTTCTTTGTGACTGGATTATTTTACAGCATGGGCAGACAAGATATATTTTTCACTGGTTGAGTCTGTTGAAGTAAATTCCTGTCAGCAAGGGAACAGGGGGAGAAACTTGAGGATTGTTTTTAGATATAGACCAAGGCCATTTCCGCACAGGGTGAGGGAATCGCCTTGTGCTGGTACTTACCGGACTTCTTGGCTCCCCGGTCCAGTCCGCACTGCTCTGGGGATGATAATGGCAGCTTCCGGTTGGTCGAGGGTCTGAGTATTCCTTGTCTGAGAAAACCCTATGAAATTCATGGGGTCACCATAAGTCAGTATGTGACTTAAAGGCACATAAGGGTCTCGACCAACTGCTGAAGCTCGCCAACCTAAAGCCCGCCCCCAGCAGATTGCAGGCTCGCACTGGTGTGAGCCTGCAAATCTGCACCGGAGAGCAGGGATGGAATGGCGTGCTCCATGCTTTTGAAAGACCCGTTTTAAGCAGTATTTCAAAAGCACGCTTGATGACCACTTGGAGTCGTTCCGGAGTGGGCTGAGGTGCAGATCTAGGTTAAGTAGGTCCCACTCAGTCCCCTCCCAGGTGCAGACATTCTCCCTGGAGGACACTCTGCACCGTTTCTATTAGCCAGTGCAGAAATCGCCCAAGAGTGGACATCTCCCAGTGGCTGGAAGGCTGTGTTGCCCCCTTGCAAAATCTTGAGGGATTGAACACACACATACCTGCAAATACCCTCCTTTTTTTAAACTATACTAAAACTTGCATTTAGAAAATGTTGATTTCCAATTTACTTTCTGATTTAAAGATGGCTTTTCCGGGTGCAAAACAGCCCTAGGTAGGGTCAAAATGTGGCAAGATCCACCCAAATCATGTACAGGCTGTGGGGTAAAAGCACTTTTGGGGGAAAAAATCCAGTAGATTAAAAAACAAGTGGGGGATGCTTCAAAAAGTGGACTGCACTTTCCCATCCATTTGGTACAGTTGTGGCTTTTCATTTTCCTTTGATAAAGAGCAGATTAGAAATCCTTCAAGGGTAGAATGGCAATCCTTTAAAGATTGCTTGCACTGTCTTCCACACCCTGGTAGCAATTTCTTGTGGCCGAGCAATTTTTTGTATGTTAACTGCTGTGATAAACTTACTTACTTACTTACTCATTCATTCATTCATTCTCCTATCTTACTCCCAACATGGGATCCAAGGTGGTATACAACATTGCAAAAGCACAATGCAATTAAAAACCTGTCAATACAAATATATATATAACTGTTTTTTGTTCTCTTTCAGGGGAACACTTGAGGATTTGCCCACAAGGTTATACTTGCTGTACCAGTGAGATGGAGGAGAACTTTGCCAACAAGAGCACAAGTGAATTTGAAGGCATGTTGAAAGAGGCCATGCGCTCAGTGCAAGTAACCTTAACAGCCCAGTACAAGAACTTTGATGGTAAGTAATGCAAAGCACGTACAGCCTGGCTTAGTGCTGGAGACTATGCGCTATCGCATGTGATCTTTTACTTCTTTATTTATCCACATTGATTGTAATTTTACTTGCAATGTTAACTAGAAGTTAACTACCCAAACACTGGGTAGCATTGAGCATAAAATAGAATTATTTTATATCTGAAATTTATAGAACAAATCCAATTTCTGTAACATGTGGTTTTTAAAAAATACTCAGTAGGTTTTTAATCATCCCTATGTGACTAGTTTTGTGACTCGTGTTTTTCCCAAAGGACTCAGTGAAAAGATATACAGCAGATCTTAAGACCTATGGAAGGGGCTTGATTTGTTGTCAAAACTCCATGTGGAAGCTGAAGTCAAAAGAATTGCATGGGGTGTTCTGCAGCTAACAGACAGCAAAAAAAAACTGGACCATGACCATATGTGTCATGGCTCTGAAGAAATAACCCTGGATTTCAGAAACAGGAGAAATATATGCAGTTCTTCTTTAATTGAATAGACTGAGGACAGGACAATTATGAAGAGAGATGAGGAAATGACATTTACTTATTGGGGGCAGAAGACATCAGTGGCTATGGGTGAAACTACTTCTGAAGCTGGAATGTGTTGGATATTCAAGAACTACACATGCATTGAAATCCCTTTAGACACAAGCAGGGAAAATGTATCATCTATAGATTCTATACTAGCAAGAATCAAGGCTATCCCCATCTGTCTAGACGAACTTCAATTGATCACCTGTACATGTAAGCTCAGTCTGTTCCATCCCAGCACCTCAAAATGGGGAAAGGGGAGATAGCATGGATTGTGACTCTGCATATACCCACAGTATTTAGATAGTGTATCTAGCATAAAGTTATATCACATACATAGGTGCATAAATCTAAATTGGGGTGGATGAACATCTTTTGCATCCCTCTCACCCTGCGCCCCAACACTAGAAACAATTTTTCTGGGGAAATAGGGTTTGATGTTTGTTTGTTTGCTTGCTTGCTTGCTTCTCAAGGCCTCAAGAAGTAGCCGTCCCCGCTGCCCCATTCTCAGCCTTTTTACCAAGGCAAAAAAAAAGGGGGGGGGTGGAAATGGACTTCTGACTCCAGGATCTTTTTTTATTTTTTTTATTGTTTTTTGAAAATATTTTGCCATTTCTAGCCATTTCTAGGACTGGCATGGTGCATGGTAGGGGATAAGATTTAGACCCGAGCACACCAAAGTTGCCCACCATGAGCTACAGTGTATTTAAATTTGGAGTAAAGGACAGTTCATATTTCATTTGCAAAAAAATAGTCTTCAGCTGCTATACTTGTTAGTTTATTCAATGTTTGGAGTGTATGTACTGATGTTTGCCTGCATTTATAAATGTAGGACACTGAGATAAACCTAGCCTCTTGCCTTAGATGTAATTAAAAGCAGAATGTGCTGTATAGTACACAACATGCCAAACAGATTGGCTGATAGGAGAGTGCAGTGTCAGATGATTAGTCCTTTAAAACAACAACAACAAAGAATAGGTTTTATCTTAAAATTATGAATTGGAGTTGCATATTTCCTTAAGCCACTGTGTTTTTCCAGTGGTTTGAGAAATATTATATATTTTATTTATCTGGGACCTCATTCTTATAGCATTTTTACTAAGTCATGAAGCAGTATATGTCTTCAGTAAAATACTATTTTATCAAACCATGATGTATAAATAATTGCCCCTTTGCAGCAGCCTCAGCTGTGGCCCAGGGCTCAGTGAAGATGTACCCTATTCTCATAACATCTCTTTCTGCTTGCTCAACTGTTGTCACCATCACTGTTTTGTATATGATATAAGCAAGTCAGATAAAGTTATTCGTAATCTGGTTTTTCAGAGACCTATTTGACATACATCGTATTTTTATTTCTTCATGCACTTGCTAGATATTTCAGATAAACACTACCTGATACTAGCAGAAGAATGTTGGAGCTGGGCTGCACAGAACTGGAGCATGAAAGCAAATGTGTGAACAGTATCTGAGATTGCTTATTGTCAAAGTGCACTTTTAGAACTTTCACGTAGTAGGATCCCCTCCTAGAGCTGGACTGCTTTATAATGCAGATAGGTCAGTTTCTCAAACTCTGTCCCACATCAAAATCCCTGGCATATAGAAATTCAGGGAGAAAAGTGGGCTAGACACTTCAGTCCTGATGTTCTGGCTTGATTCAGGAATTGGAAGCATGGAATTATTGCATCACTTTCCAGAAGTCATACATGTCCCAAAATGAGCCCATCCTTGTCTTCCTCTTTCTTCATAACAAGAGAGAAGCATAATAGTACATGCCCAGAGTACAATGTCCACAAAACATAGTCTGAGATATTCCACTGTATCCCTTATTCTAAAATCTGTTGTTGTGAGGTACCTTCAAGTTTACTCAAATTTATGGTGACTCTATCCTAGTTTTTTTGTGGCAAGATTTTTTCAGAGGAGTGTTGCCATTGCCTTACTTTAAGGCTAAGTGACTATGACTTTCCTAACATCACCCAGGGGTTTTCATGGCTAAGCAGGAATTTGAACCTGGTCTCCTCTGAGAGCCAGCTTGGTGTAGTAGTTTCAGCATTGGACTATGACCTTGGGGACCACTGTTCAATTCCCCACTCAGCCATGGAAAACTCCTGGGTGACCTAGAGTGTTATCACACACTCTCAACCCCAGAAAAACCTGTGGAAATTTCACCTTAGGGTCACAGTTAGTTGAAAATGACTTGAAGACACAAAATAACAAAAATTCCTGGAGTTCTCGCCCAGCACTCAGACCACTAACACCACATTGGCTCATCCAGTAGCAGCTTATGGCTTCCATCCAGTGAAGTAGTTGATCTTCTCTAAATTCTAGTCTGAACTTTAAGGAAGTGATCCAAACTGTTCAACCCTATTCTCAGAATAAGTTCAGCATCTTGGATATCTTCTTTAAAGTTCAGACAACCCGTGGTGTGGTTCAGTAACCCACTGCTTTGAAAACCACTATCCACCAGTTGCTAAAACTCTCAGACTAGTCTGGTTCAAGTGCCTAAAGTGATCATCAAAATGATATCTCCCACATTCCAGGTAAAGAAGCCACCTAGGCAGGCAGTTGATTCTTGATTCTTACTTGCAACAGGCACGTTGATTCTCACCTGGAAGTAGGACAGCAATACATGACACCTGAGAGCAGCTGCCTGGTTTAGGAGGTTGAAAGTGGGTTGTGTGGCACACAGAATTTACACACTATCCTATAGCACTTTGCCATTCCACTTGGCAGCAACTCTTTGTCTGACTGAATCAATGCTGCAGTGTAGTGGTGGTTCAAGCGTGTGTCATATGAGCAGAGCAACACATGCATGGTAACTGGGGCAGCGGCCTCTGTGCTTGTTTAGTGTGCAGTCTTTCCAAATGGGTTAATTGTAATGTGCTTAGAGAAGGCAGCTAGAGAAGACAGACAATCCAGGCCAACAACAGACAATCCGGGCTTTCAGAACAGGTTTAATCTGAATACTTGAGGAAAAGGAGAAGACTATCCTCTGCTACAGTTGGTATCTCTCCACATGATTTGGAACTCTGAAAAACCAGGGCTTCCAAATGCACAGAGGGACTGCAAGCATAAAGAATCCTCTATCTTGAACTCCTGAACATGTCCAGCACTACTGCACTGGGGCTCAAGAGAATGGGAATGGCAGAAAAGTGAGGGCTACAGCCATCAGCCAGAACCTTCTACAAAGTAAGGGCAGGTGACAAATGCTGAGGGGCAGCAGAGATAGACTCCCAGCTGATCTCCATTTACTCCATAGTTATTCTACCATAGAATTTGTCCTGCCTCTCCCCCTCACTCAAAAATCTACCCTGATACATCCAGTGTTGAAATAAGATGAAACTGCTGATCTAGCCAGTTTCTGCACATTTAATTGGATGTAGGGTGGGGGTGGAATCTTGCCTTTGCCTAAGGCAAATGTTTGGGGAAAGTTGTGTTCAGATTATAATGTACTTGTATTAAGGATTCATTACAAAGGTTAATTAGGGCATCCATCTACAATTTTACATGTGATTAATACTTCTTGCTAGTGATACAAAAGGAGAGATAGAGTGATCATGGCACAACAAGAATAATTAGCAAAAGAAGAAGGGACATATACCGTCCTCCCTCCACATTTACGGGTTTGACTTTCACAAATTTAGTTATTTGCAAGGTGCTCATGCCCCCCATTCTCCTCCTCCCATTCCCTTGCATTTTGCCAGCATGCAGAAAGAAGGCAAGTATGCAGAGGCAAAAGGTAAGGCAGTGGAGGGGAAGACATGTGGGGGGCTTTCCTTCACTTATCTCTGCCCTGGTTCTGAGAATTTGCACCAAGGAAAAAGGTAAGGCAACAGGAGAGGGGAAGATGCAGGTGTGTGCTTTCCTTGTGTCCTCTGGAGCTCTCCGTTCTCATTCCCTTGCCTCTGTCCTGGTGCAGAGAACTCACACTGGGGGAAAAAGTTAGGCAATGGGGGGGCACACATGCCTTTTCCTTCTCCCTTCCAGAGCTCCCCTTTTTTAACTCCCTTGCCTCTGGTCCCAGTGTGAAGAAGGAAGGCTCCTGCTCCAGAGCTCCAGAAGGGGATGGAGGAGCTCATGGGAGGGAGTTATTCATTATTTTTCCACTTTTGTGAGGATTCTGTGCCCTGAACCCTTGCAAATCTGGAGGAGCCACTGGATCTATGTTTTCTTATTTAATAGTCAAATCAAGCCAGATGGAGGCCAGTGGTACATTGAGCAGAACGGTCATCTCTGATATCTTTACTTGAGATAGGTAATTAAAAACTGAATACACAACTGAAAACTGAATACACAAAGATGAAGCTAACTACTGATTTTTTTCTGGCAGTCTTTGAAGAAAGGGGTTGTGTTCCAGTTTTGGTTAAATGGGAATCCCAAGTTTACAACAACTAATTTATATGTCCTTGCTCTAAAAATAATTGCTCAAACGGACAATATGCAGGTTCTATTAGTACAAAACACACTGCACTGGCTGCTTTCAGAGTTCCTACATTACAAGACTACTGTTGTGATAAGCATAGCTTAAAAGAGAGAAGTGGGGTCCTGATGAAATAACATCATGAATAAAACTGAAGTGGTTGCTATACAAGCTGTCTGAACCATTAGCTCTTGGTTGAATTTTACAGCAGTAATTAAGAATCCAAGCAGTTCAACAGCAGTCTCTACTATTATTTAAGAGCAGCTGAACTCAGTTGACAAGGAGACTAGAAAATACAGTATGACATGGGTTTGCTTTTTTTCAAATCACACAAAGACTAGAATTCTCCTGGTACACAACACTGTTAGTGGTTGTACTTTTGCAACCGGTTGCACATCAAGGAAAGGCAGACAAAATCTGACAGTTCTAAGCACCCTATTTTCTAACATCTTCCAACACCCTCTTTTCCAACGTCTTTCTACCACTACCAGCTATACCAACCTGGTTATATGGATAACAGGATTTCAGTCATAGTTTGTCTCTTTCATTAACGTTCGTATTATTCCTTTGTTTCATGAATTCAATTTGTACCAAACAAGGGGAGACAGAGCAGGAAGAGTTACTGCAACTTGATTTAATTAGAGAGAGATGACTGCTACCCTATGTATGTGTGTGTGTGTGTGTGTGTGTGTATCAGACAGATAGACAGAGATGCCCCAAAGATGCATCTATCTTATTGCTGTGGCAAAAGAAATGAATTAAGAGCTTGGAAAGGTGTTGACTCTCTATCCAACCTCATATTCAGCTCTTGAATGTGTAACCAAATTGAAAGGAGAAATTAGATCAGACCCTTTTTAGCCAGGACAGCTGCTTGTGTAAACAGGCCTTAAGTGAGTATGGTGGATAAAATACTGTTTTGGCTGTCATTTCCAGTCCCAATGTAACAATATTTGTTCATTTGACCGAATTATAAATTGTGCCCCTTCCCTGTGGGCACTTTTGGCGAAATACAAAACCCAGATGAAAGAGCAATAAAACAGAATAAAATGAATAGTCATAGCAATGAAATGTCAACAAAAGTCTGAGACTATATTGAACTATGTTTGGTACCTCCAGTGTCACAGGAACCTTGTTGGTCAAAAAGCCTTCAGGTTGTCGGCATATTTCCATATCAGCCCCCATCTTCTTCTGTCACCTCTGTACAGCATGTTCTGTGACATCATGTTTTTCTATGTTTCCACCTGAACCACATGTTGCTGGCACAATAGCAACAGCACATCCTACAATGCAGACTGAACAGTATCCTAGATTTGTTCACATCACACTGGCATGATCCCATAAATTGTCATAAATACTGAATGCTAGTATCAAGTTAAAGAAGGCAGGATCAGGGTTTTTGCATTGGGATAAGATTAGGAATTTTAAAAGAACAGTTCAGCTTTTGTGGACCTATGGTCCTGAAGATGTTGTTGAACACAAATTCTTGTCATCTTAGCCCAGCCTGACCAATGGTGACATGTCATGAGAGCACTTGCTTCTTGGCATCTGAAGACACAAAAGAATCTCCAACCTAGACATAAGTGGTAGTTTCCAAATTCCTATCTTCTAGCAATACACAGGGCCTTGAATGGGTTCAAAGCTTCATAGGGGTCACACAGAGCATGCTAATATAACAAGTCATTCTCATTTTATTTAAACCAGCTATTTGCTAAACATTGTGAGCCATCCACTGCAGGGTACTCCAGCTTTTTAGATCAGATTCTTATTCTTCATTTATCCTCAGTTCTCTCATATTCATTTCCCTCTGCCCGTAGTTTGAAATATTTAACTTTTTTATTTTTTATTTTTTTAAATTTTTATTAATTATGAAAAAAAGAACAAAACATAACACCACCTGATTACCATAAAAGTGAAAAAGAAAACATTACAACAAAATAGCTTACATTATTATTTCTTTCCAGGCCCTGTAACATCATATACTTATTCCACATGTTATATATCATATTGCTTATATATTTGTTACATTCTTAACTCTATCCTTTTCAACTGAATTTAACCTGTTGCTGTTACTGAATGTGAACCTATTTCTAAACTTATTAATACTAACCCTAATCTTAAATGTAACCTTGAATGTAAGCCCTAACACTAAGTGTTAGCTCATCCCCTGGGCTAATTTTCTTTCAGCTTACACTACTTTCCAAAATTGTAATTCTTCTTGTGGACGTGTGATATTTAACTTTTTTAGCAGTAAAAATACTGGGAATCCCAGATACTTTTAGTATTCTAACTGATTTTATATCTGATTTATGGCCCGTTCTATTTCATAGGCTCTAAGAAACCCACTGTGGATTTTTTTTTTATCACTTTTAATAGTTCTGTTCTCAAGGGATTAAAATATGAAGAAACCAAATAGTTTGGAGGATGAAAGAAGGCAAATTGTGTGTATGTGTGTGTGTGTATAAATTGTTGTATGCCTTATTGTTTCCAACTTATGAAACCCTGAGACAAACATACCATGGGGTTTTCTTGGCAAGATTTGTTCAGAGGAGATTTGTTGTTGCCTTCCTCTGAGGCTGAGAGAATGTGACTTGCTCAAGGTCACCCAGTGGGTTTCCATTACCAAATGAGGATTCAAACCATGGTCTCCAGAGACATTGTCCAATCCTCAAACTACTACACCACACTCATTAAACCATGCTAAATGCTCTGCTAAATATTGAATAAACCATATCACAAATAGTAAGATTCATCCAAAGAACAAAACTGTTTGCAGATGGTCACATGTTAAATGGCTGTTTGTCAAATGGGCTGGGCTAATGATAACCCACATGTGTGATGGTAGCTTTTGCCCAGGAGGGTAGAAGATCTTTGCACCCAAATCTTGGGATGATTATTTGCTCTGACAATACTTCCAACTATATGGCTGATCACTGGAGAAAGTATAATAGAAGTGTAGTGGAGCTTGTGTGTCTGAATTCGGCATTAGAACTGAAGCAGAATTTCTAAATATATATCAGACATGTATTCTAAGAGTGTTTCAGAGATGTTTCTGTTTTTCATCCCCTGGGATAATAGAAGGTCATTTGAAGTCTTTGCTTCTGTATACAGGTACATCTGAGTTAATGGAGCAGGTATGTTCCTAAGCTTTTGTGCTTTAGCAGAAACTTTAATACCAGAGACAGAAATAATGTGGAAAGAATAGACATAGGTTCCCGCACCATAAAAAGAGGAGCAGTTCAACATGTTTCAGTAAACTTTTTATTCAGAACTAACAATATGAACATGTGAAATGGAAAAAAGGTCACAAAAGCCTTACTTGAGTACACAAAATCATTTTGAATCTTCTAGAGACTGAAGCTTCTTCAAAAATGTAACCCAGGACTCCCCCCTTCTTTCAACAGCCTCCACTATTCTGATTATTTCCATTTTGGTGGCAAAACTTATACAGTTGGCCCTTTGCATTCAGTGGAGTTAGTGGTGCTGGACCCCCACAAAAGTGGGAAACCCACAAATATTAAGTGTGTGTGTGTGTGTGTCTTTGGGAAGGGGCCTGAGGCATGATGGAGAGAGCAGGTATGCAGGGTCCAAACCAAGCCAGGGAAAGGAGAGGGAAAAGGGATGGTTCAGCATTGTGGCCTTGTACTTTCTCTCACACCCATCTCCTCCAATGGGTATGGGGAGGGCATCAGGAGAGGGTTTGTGGTGATGAGAAATTGAGTTATGGGCTCAGGACCCCCACAAAAATGGAAAAAACCACAAATATCAAAATGTGTGTGTGTGTCTGGGAAGGAAGCTGAAACATGGTGGGGAGAGCAGGCACCCAGGATCCATACTAAGTGTGATAGATGATGATGCTGTGATTGAGGAGCAACTGATTGCACCTGGGACCAAGCTAATGAGTGAGACAGATGGTGCCTCTGAGATCCAGGAGCAACTGACTGTGCCAAGGACTGGGCCAGTGAGTGAGCAAGTCAACCTGCAAACATCCCCTGCACTGGAAGGTCAAACAGAGACAGCGTTGCCCCAGCCAGCTCATGATGGAGAGGGACCCAGCAGTGATGCAGAAGAGTGGCAGCCACCTGTGCCCATCAGCCCTCAATCATGAAGAAGGCTGAAACGGGCTGCTCAGAGAGAGGCTGCATGGACTAGGTTGAGGAAACAATAACAAACAGCACCTGCTCATAGTGGCTATTTAAGTCTGCTGGCTTGGCTGCTCTTTGCTTGCAGCAAATTACTAGCAAGCCCTCACAACCTTTGTGTCTCCTGCTCCCTGAAACCCTTGGGATGGATCTCTGCCTCCTGAACCTTTGGACTGGACTTTGATCTGACTCAGCTTGCATTTTCTTGGTGTTTGGTATATTTGGACTCCCCCTGAAAGTATTCCTGACCTCCCTCTTCCCTTGCTGGCTGCAGTTCGGTAGGGAGAGATTCCTGACACTAGGTCAGGGAAAGGAGATGGAAAGGGGGTGGGTTGCATGGGGGCCCTCTACTTCCTATACTTGCTCATTTGCTCATTTCCTTCCTTGGGTATGTGTGGGGCAGTGGGAGAAGGTTGGTGGTGCTGAGAAATTGGGCTGAGATCCATCCTTACCTGGCCAAGCAGCAGTTGGAGGAGGGGGAGGAGGAGGAGGATGACCAGAGACATGCTTTAAAGGGCTGTACGGTCTGATCAGAGCTACTGAGAAGGACATTTCCCCCAAAAGAGCAGCACCTGATGTGGGC